>BQNB010006789.1:85367-96052 GCA_026074375.1 Tanacetum coccineum | reverse complement strand
ACATTTAAGCTAAACTAGGACAAATAAGCTAAAGGGGGCCTAAACTAACCTATATAAGCACTAAAAAGTTAAATGGTGACAATCGTAGCGACTTGACCAAGTTTCCTCGCACGACGTAAACCTGCCCCGACCGTTCCTCGCACGTCGTAGCGACTTGACCAAGTTTCCTCGCACGACGTAAACCTGCCCCGACGGTTACTCGCACGACGTAGCGACTTGACCAAGTTTCCTCGCACGACGTAAACCTACCCTGACGGTTCCTCGCATGACGTAAACCTGCCTTGACGGTTCTTAGCATGTCATAGAGACTTGATCAACTTTCCTAGCACGACGTAAACCTGCCCCGATGGTTCCTCGCACGTCGTAGCGACTTGACCAAGTGTCCTCGCACGACATAAACCTGCCCTAACGGTTCCCCCACGTCATAGCGACTTGACCAAGTTTCCTTGCACGACGTAAACCTGCCCCGACGGTTCCTCGCATGTCGTAGCGACTTGATCAACTTTCCTAGCACGACGTAAACCTGCCCTGACGGTTCCTCGCATGTCGTAGCGACTTGACCAAGTGTCCTCGCACGACATAAACCTGCCCTGACGGTTCCTCGCACGTCATAGCGACTTGACCAAGTTTCCTCGCACGACGTAAACTTGCCCCGACGGTTCCTCGCACGTCGTAGCGACTTGACCAAGTTTCCTCGCACGACGTAAACCTGCCCCGACGGTTCCTCGCACGACGTAAACCTGCCCCGACGGTTCCTCGCACGTCGTAGCGACTTGACTAAGTTTTCTCGCACGACGTAAACCTGCCCCGACGGTTCCTCGCACGTCGTAGCGACTTGGAAAAAAAGTATGACTCCTCAAAAATTTAGTGTCTGTTCCTGTCACTTAAGTTTTTTCTCAATAAGTATATATAGGGGGTACCATGGTCACTCGCTCACCTTGGTGCCCGACGGGGTGTGTAGTTGGCTATATGATTCGAGGTTCTTCATCGTTGCTAGGCCCGTCGTAGACCAACCAAGGTTCCTCGCACGTCGTAAACATGCCCCGACGGTTTCTCGCACGTCGTAGCGACTTGACCAACTTTCCTCGCACGGCGTAAACCTGCCCCGACAGTTCCTCGCACGTCGTAGCGACTTGGCTAAGTTTTCTCGCACGACGTAAACCTGCCCCGACGGCTCCTCGCACGTCGTAGCGACTTGAAAAAAAGTATGACTCCTCAAAAATTTAGTGTCTGTTCCTGTCACTTAAGTTTTTTCTCAATAAGTATATATAGGAGGGTGGTAGGAGTTGGAAGGTAATGAAGTCCGGGCACGAGTCGGCATATTCCCGATTGATGTGTGTTCCTTGCTTGACGCCGATGGCAACTTCGCCCTCTAGTCGGTGCTTGCCTCGCAAGGCGCCGGCCGGGCTTGATAGAATCAAGCCTGCGGTGACCCGATACCTTTTTTAAAAACTTTTAAAAAAAAGCTTTTCCAAAAAAAACTTTTTTGAAAAAAGCTTTTCAAAAATAGCTTTAAAAAAAAAAATACTTTTCAAAAAAAAAACTACGATAGGTATCGAGTCATCAAATTGCGCGGGTGGTGGGTTTCGTTGCTTGTTGATCTTGCTTATGTGTTTGCTCGAAGGGATTTGTTTCTCATGTTGCTTGAGTTTTGCTCGTGACGATGATGTTTCCGTGCGATTTGTTGCTTGACGATGATGTTTCCGTGTCTACGATTTGTTGCTTGAGTTTTGCTCGTGACTCCTCGTATGTCATGGTTACTGAGTTGTTTGGTCTTTGTTGCCGGGGCATGGTTAGCGACTTTTTCCCTCTACGTGGATACATTGGCAAGTGATGCATATAATGTTGGTTCCGGTTTCTTGATTTCGCATCGTCTCGGTGCATTTGGAGGTCGTTTTGGCTTTTTGGTTGCTTGCTTGGATTTTGAGCTGAACGGGTGGCTTAAGTATGGATGGCTATCGGGGATGATGTCCGTCAAAGGGGCATGAGTGGTGTTTGTTTGTTACGTTCGTGTGTTGGCTGCGGCGCTCTGCTAACAAATTTCATGCTTTCATTACCTTTTTTTTTAGTTATTTCGACAAGGCTTGTATCGCTTTGAACGAGTTGTGGGTTTACTGTATGGATACTGATTCAATGGTATCGATTGTATAGATCAAAGTCTTCATTTCGTCTTGGTTGCATTTGCGGCGTGAGGTGAACATGATTGCGGTCTCTTTGATCCTCTTGTTGAAGGAATGTTTCAACATTGTGGCACATTGAGCATTGCTTGGTCTCTTGTCTACGAAAACATATAGTGGGCATGGATTATACGATTCTTGTTTGCCCTCTTATAAGCGTTCTCCGCTTTCTAAAACGAACTTGTGTACTGTGTTGTTTCTGTCCATTCGTGGTGCTACGTCGGAAGAGGATGCATACCTGGGATGATCCTGCAGTAGTCATAATGCTTGTCTCAAAGATTAAGCATGTGTGTAAGTTATGATCAAATTCCAGCTGTGAAACGAAACTCGAATGGCTCATTAAATCAGTTATAGTTTGTTTGATGGTATCTGTACTCGGATAAACCGAGTAATTCTAGAGCTAATAGTGCAAACAAACCCACGACTTCTGGAGGGAATGCATTTATTAGATAAATGGTCGCGCGGGCTCTTAGGCTCTGCCCGTTGCTAGCGATGATTAATGATAACTCGACGGATCGCCGGCCTTTGTTGCCGGCGACGCATCATTCAAATTTCTGCCTATCAACTTTCGATGGTAGGATAGTGGTCCTACTATGGTTGGTGACGGTGACGGAGAAGGCATTAGGGTTCGATTCGGGAGAGGGAGCCTGAGAAACGGCTACCACATCCAAGGAAGGAAGCAGGCGCGCAAATTACCTAATCCTGACACGAGGAGGTAGTGGTAATAAATAACAATACCGGGCTCTATCGAGTCTGGTAATTGGAATGATTACAATCTAAATCCCTTAACGAGGATACATTGGAGGGCAAGTCTGGTGCCAGTAGCCGCGGTAATTCCAGCTCCATGTCGTATATTTAAGTTTGTTGCACGTTAAAAAGTCCGTTAGTTGGACTTTTTGGGGTGGGTCGGCCGGTCCGCCTTTACGGTTTGCACGGTTACTCGTCTTCTGTCAGCGATGCGCTCCTGGCCTTAATTGGCTGGGTCGTGCCTCCGACACTGTTAATTTGAAGAAATTAGAGAGTCATAGCAAGCCTACGCTCTGTATACATTAGCATGAGGAAAACTTCATTAGGATTTCGGGTCTATTACGTGGCCTTCGGCGATCGGTAGTCAGTAATGATTAACTAGAGACAGTCGCGGGGCATTGTTCTTTCATAGTCAGAGGTGAAATTCTGGATTTATGAAAGACGAACAACTGCGGAAAGCATTTGCCAAGGATGTTTTAATTAATCATGAACGAAGTTGGGGCGAAGACGAGCAGATACCGTCCTAGTCTCAACCATAACGATGCACCGACCAGGGACTCAAGCGGCATGTTGTATAGATCCGCTGGCACTTATGAGAAATTAAGTTTTTGGGTTCCGGGGGGAGTGATGGTGCAAGGCTGAAATGAATCTTACAGGAATTGACGGCAAGGGCACCACCAGGAGTGGGCGAGCGGCTTAATTTGATCTCAACACGGGGAAAACTTACCAGGTCCAGACATAGTAAGGATTGACAGACTTGAGAGCTCTTTCTGGATTCATGGGTGGTGGTGCATGGCGTTCATCTTTGTGGAGCGATTTGTCTGGTTAATTCCGTTAACGAAAACGAGACCTCAGCCTGCTAATAGCTATGTGGAGGTATCCTCCACGGCCAGCTTATTAGAGGGACTATGCCTTTTAGGCCACAGGAAGTTTTGAGGCAAATAAACAGGTCTGTGATGCCTTAGATGTTCTGGCCGCACGGCGGCTAATGATGTATTCAACGACGTATATAGCCTTGGACGAAGCCGGGAAATCTTTGAAATTTCATCAGTGATGGGAAGATCATTGCAATTGTTGGTCTTAACGAGGAAATTCCTCTAGTAAAGCGGAGTCATCAGTCGCGTTGACTACGTCCCTGCCTTTGTACACACCGCCGTCGCTCCTACGATAGAATGGTCCGGTGATGTGTTAGGATCGCTGGCGACTGTGGGCGGTTCGCTGCCTGCGACGTCGGCTGAGATTTCACTGAACCTTTTCATTTAGAGGAAGGAGAAGTCGAGTACAAGGTTTCCGTCAGGTGAACTTGCGGAAAAGGATCATTGTGAACCTGCAAAGCAGAAAGACCCGTGTGAAACACGTAAAAAACAAGCCGAGCGCTTCGATGGATTAAGGCACTTGTTTGATCCTACTCGATGCTTTGTCGATGTGCATTTAATTGTGTTCTTTTGGAAATGGTGAATGTGTATTGGAGCAATAACACCCGGCACAGTGTGCCACAGAAAATACTAAACTTAAGAAGGCTTGTTTTTATGTTGCCCCGTTCGCGGTGTACTCATGGGACGTGGCTTCTTTATAATCACAAATGACTCTCGGCAACGGATATATTGGCTTACGCATCGATGAAGAACGTAGCAAAATGCGATACTTGGTATGAATTGCAAAATCCCGTAAACCATTAAGTTTTTAAACGCAAGTTACGCCTGAAGCCTTTTGGCCGAGGGCACGTCTGCCTGGGCATCACGCATCGCGTTCGCCCTAACGAATATTTGTTGCGGGGCGGATATATATTGGTCTCCCGTGCTCATGGTTTGGTTGGCCAAAATAGGAGTCCCTTCGATGGACGCACACGAATCTAGTGGGGTCGTAAAAAACTCTGTTCTTAGTTTCTGTGTTAGTCGTCAGGCAAAAACTTTCAAATAACCAATGTGTTTGTCTTAGGTTGACGCTTCGACCGCGACCCCAGGTCGAGGCGGGACTCACCCGCTGAGTTGAAGGCATATCAATAAGCGGTTAGGCAATAACCGACACACATCAAAAAAGGGAAACTTACATAGGATTCCCTTATTAACGGCGAGCGAACGGGAACCAGCCCAGCTTGAAAATCCGGGCGGC
Source organism: Tanacetum coccineum (assembly GCA_026074375.1). Taxonomy (NCBI): domain Eukaryota; kingdom Viridiplantae; phylum Streptophyta; class Magnoliopsida; order Asterales; family Asteraceae; genus Tanacetum; species Tanacetum coccineum. Next base: position 91,016 of record BQNB010006789.1, on the reverse strand, counting down.
TTCGCTGTCCGAATTGTAGTCTGGAGAAGCGTCCTCAGCGACGGACCGGGCCCAAGTCCCCTGGAAGGGGGCGCCGGAGAGGGTGAGAGCCCCGTCGTGCCCGGACCCTGTTGCACCACGAGGCGCTGTCTGCGAGTCGGGTTGTTTGGGAATGCAGCCCCAATAGGGCGGTAAATTCCGTCCAAGGCTAAATACTGGGTGTTGAGACCGATTAGCAAACAAGTACGCGGAGGGAAGATGAAAAGGGACTTTGAAAAGAGAGTCAAAGAGTGCTTGAATTGTCGGCGAGGGAAAGCGAATGGGGGCCGGCGCTGAGTCCCTGGTCCGGATGTGGAAACGGCGTAAGGGTCCGCCGATCGACTCGGGGATGTGGACCAGGTGCGGTTGGTGCGTGCGGCCAAAGCCCGGGCTGTTTATATGCCCGTGGAGATGTCGTCGCGTCGATCGTGGTTGGCAATGCACGCCGTTATAGCGTGCTTCGGCACCTACGCGCTCCTGGCACCGGCCTGCGGGCACCCCATTCGGCCCGTCTTGAAACACGGACCAAGGGTCTGGAATGTGGCTGTGCGAGTCAACGGGTGAGTAAACCCGCAGTAGCGCAAGGAGCTGATTGGCGGGCTCCCCTAGCGGGTGCACGTCCGGACCCGACCTTGATCTTCTGAGAAGGGTTCGAGTTCGTGAGCATGCCTGTGGGACCCGAAGATGGTGGACAACTTGCATGAGGGGCGAAGTCTATGGGGCGAAGCCAGAGAAACTCTAGAGTGGAGGCCCGCAGCGATACTGGAGTGCAAATCGTTCGTCTGACTTTGGGTATTGGGGCGGAAAGTCTAATCGAAACCGTTCTAGTAGCTGGTTCCCTTCCGAAGTTTCCCATCAGGATAGCTGGAGCGGGTGCGAGTTCTATCGGGTAAAGCTCGAATGATTAGAGGCAACGGTGGGCGCAACGCCCTCGACCAATTCTCAAACTTTAATTAATAGGTAGGACGCGCGTACATCCTCACCGCTGTTTGTTGAGCCGTGCCACGGGATCGAGAGAACTCCAAGTGGGCCCATTTTTGGTAAGCAGAACTGTCGATGCGGGATGAACCGAAAGCCGGGTCCGGTGCCAAACTGTCGCGTAACTAGAACCCACAAAGGGTGTTGAGTCGATTAAGACGCAGGAGACGGGGTTGGTCTGGAAGTCGAAAATGCTAAGGAGTGTGTTGTTACAAACTCACCTGCCGAATCAACTAGCCCGAAAAGGATGGCGCTTAGCGCGCGACTACACCCGGCCGTACGGGGCAAGAGCCAGGCCCGATGAGTTAGGAGGGCGGCGGCCGGTCGTGCAAAACCTTGGGCGTGAGCCTGGGCGGAGGCGGCGTCGGTGCGGATCTGGTGAGTAGTTAGGCAAATATTAAATTGAGATCTTTGAAGGCAGATAAAGAGGGAAAGTTCCATGTGAACGGACTTGTTGCACATGGTTGTCGATCCTAAGAGACGGGGAAAGCCCGTCAGCATAAGCCGCGGTTCGCGCGAGCTTCGAAAAGGGAATCCGGCGTTAAAATTCTGAACGGGACGATGCGGCTGACGGAAACGTTAGGGACGTCCGGAGACGTCGGCTGGGACTCGGATAGTGTATCTTTTCTGTATTTTTAACAGCCTGCCCCACCCTGGAAAACGACTCAGTCGGAGGTAGGGGTCCAGCGGCTGGAAAAAGAGGCACGCATCGTTGGTCGCGGTGTCCGTGCGCCCAGGCGGCCCTTGAAAATCGGGAGGACCGAGTGCTCCCACGCCCGGTCGTATCATAACCGCATCAGGTCTCCAAGCTATTTTTCGAAACTATTTTTCGTGAACAGCCTTCTGTCGATGGAACAATCGTAAGGCTAGGGAGTCGGCAAATGGTCCGTAACCTCGGGAAAAGGATTGGCTCTGAGGCGCTGTGGCACGGGGGTCCAGTTTCGAAACCGTCGGCATGTCGGCGGACTGCTTCGAGCTGCTCACGTGCGAAGCGGGTATCGCCGCTGACCGTGCGGCCGGGGGGGACGGACGGGGGGGGAACGGCTCTTTCGGGGGCCTTCCCGGGCGTCGAACAGCCAACTCAGAACTGGTACGGAAAGGGGATCCGAATGTTTAATTAAACAAAGCATTGCGATGGTCCCTGCGGTTGCTAACCAATGTGATTTCTGCCAGTGCTCTGAATGTCAAAGTGAAGAAATCAACCAAGCGCAGGGTAAGGCGGGAGGATATGACTCTCCTTAAGGTAGCCAAATGCCTCGTCCATCTAAATTAGTGACGCGCATGATGGATTAACAGAGATTCCCACTGTCCCGGTCTACTATCCAGCGAAACACAGCCAAGGGAACGGGCTTGCAGGATTAGACAGAAAGTAGAAGAAGAGATCAGGGGGAAAGAGACCCTGTGAGCTTGACTCTAGTCCGACTTTGTGATGAATGATTGAGTGGTGTTAGTTAAGTGGGAGCCCTCGGGCGAAGTGATATACCATTACTTTTAACGTTATATTACTTATTCCGTGAATCGGATAGGAATGCGGGGCACTGCCTCTTTTTGGTCCCAAGGCTCGCTTCGGCGGGGTCGATCCGGGCGGTAGACATGTCAGGTGGGGAGTTTGGGCTGGTTGGGGCGGGCACATTGTTAAAAGATGAACGCAGGTGTCTTAAGATGAGCTCAACGAAGAACAGAAATCTATGTGGAACAGAAGGGTAAAAGCTCGTTTGATTTCTGATTTCCAGTACGATCGAACCGTGAAAGCGTGGCCTACCGATCCTTTAGATCTTCGGAATTTGAAGGCTAGAGTGTCAGAAAGTTACCACAGGGATAACTGGCTTGTGGCAGCCAAGCGTTCCAGCGCCGTTGCTTTTTGATCCTTCGATGTCGGCTCTTCCTATCATTGTGAAGGCAGGAATTCACCATGTGTTGATAGGGATTGTTCACCCACCAATAGGGAACGTGAGCTGGTTTAGACCGTCGTGAGGGACAGGTTAGTTTTACCTACTGATGACAGTGTCGCAATAGTAATTCAACCTAAGTACGAGAAGGGAACGTTGATCACACAATTGTCATCGCGCTTTGGTTGAAATGATTGAAAAGCCTCGAGTGGCGCGAAGCATCCGTGTGCAGGATTATGATGAAACGCCTCTAAGTCAGAATCCGGGCTAGAAGCGAGCGTGTGCCGCAGCATGTTTGCCGTACCAGCAGTAGGGGCCTCGGCCCAAAGGCACGTGTGTTGGCTAAGCTCGTGCGAACGGATGCAGTTCGTTCGGGCCGCCATGAAGTACAATTCCCATCAAGTGGCGGGTAGAATCCTTTGCAGTCGACTTAAATTACGCGACGTGAGTATAGTAAGTGGCTGATTGGCCTGCTGCCACGATCCACTGAGTCAGCCCTGCGTCGCTCAGATTCGTCCCTCCCCCCCAAAACCTTCACTTATTTTTTTCCTTGTATTCTTTCCTAGAGGTTATGTATCTTAGAACGCAAGAATTTGACCCAAGTTTGAGAAATTTGTTCATACATGTTGGTGAGAACATTTTGCAAGTGTTGGGCAGACGACGACCTATCTAAAGTTTGCCAGTAGTCGGTTTAGGTTTTACCTAAGAACGCAAGAAGTTGGCTAAGTGTTTGAGAAATTTGTTCATACGTCGTTGGTCGAGAACATTTTGCAAAGTGTTGGTAGTTTTAACTTGACATAGAGATGGAGTCGTAGGAGTCTCAAAAATACCAAGTAAAGAATTCAAATCTTATGACGTATTTCTTTAAAACGCTTGGAGATGTTGTACGTGCCGGTAGTTTATTGACGAAGAATACAGTCCATTTCTTCGTAGTGAACTTTTTCAAAAGGCCACACATCCAAACAAACTAAACTAACACTACAACACCCAATCCAACCTTCTACCATTCGCTTCTCGGAAGCACTAAGTTGTGATATCGGATAACAAAGAGGGGCTGCAAACACGCAGACTTCCAGGGGTCATTGAGGGCACGCCAAGACAGTACTACTCTCGCCCATGCACGCTTACTGCGGAGTTTGATGGGATCCGGTGCGATTAGTGCTGGTTATGATCGCACCCGTCATAGTTTGCACAAGTATATTATGTTATAGTCAATTTTGGAAGACAATTTAAGAACTTACATGAGTCGTTCCCGTTGGTTTGTGTGGAGGGTGTCGTGTGTGTAGTGGTGTGGTTGTTTGGGGTGTGTGGGGGTTAGGCGATGTAGCAGTGGGTGTGGGGTGTGGTGTTGGGTAGGTTGTGTTTTGGGCATAGTCGTGGATTTGCATTTTTGAAGGGCGTGTGGGGGTGGTTGTTGGGAGTAATAGTGGGTGGGTGGGTGGAGGGGTGGTTGGGTGGTGGCGGGGTGGTGGTGTGTGTGGTTCGGGTCGTGTGGGTGTGGTTAAGCGGCTGTTTGGGTGGTGTGGTGGGGGGGGTGGGGGGTGGTTTGGGTTGTGTGGGGATTATGGAGGTTAGGTTTGGGTTATTTATTTATATTAAGCCGAGCGCGGCCGACGTTCGTGAAATAGAATGAAAACATTTAATTCGCTTACAAATATGTAAATTCAAGAAATATCAAAAAAATCTGGTAATTCAAAAAAATCGTCTCAATCCGATGTCCGAGTTAAAGTTTACGACGCTTTAAAGTTAAGCGACCAACCGCCGTAGACGTTTGTTGAAAGGAATTACCGGGGAAAGCAATTTACCCCCCTTTGTCGTCGCCAACACAGAGTCTTGGCCGATCATGCCTAGTTACGTCACAATGAATACGCTTCAAGATTACGAAGTCGATAAACACTTGTCGCGAAAATGGTCATTCTCAAAGTCCAATGCATGATTTCAATTAACATCATCGCATGCAATTTGCTAGCCCAAACGTACGAAAAAATCTAACCGCGAGTACAACACATCTCAAAGTGGTTACACGAAAGCCGCGATATCTATCATTCCAACTATGTTCATTATCTCCGTCGCCCCAAGAATCGTCGTGCCAATCCGGCCACGTTTCGTCGACTTCCGACTCGATCGTCACGTGACGCCACGTTGCAAACGAGACCCTCTCGAGAAACCCAAAAATGCATTTTTTTTTTATTTCAAGTCCTCATGTTCATCTTAGAGATGGCGCACAAAAAATTTCGGCTCAATCCGACGTCAAACGAATGAGTTATGTGAAAATACAAAATAGTATGACTCCTCAAAAATTTAATGTCTGTTCCTGTCACTTAAGTTTTTTCTCAATAAGTATATATAGGGGGTACCATGGTCTCTCGCTCACCTTGGTGCCCGACAAGGGTGAGGGTTGGCAATCTGATTCGAGGTTCCTCATCGTTCCTAGGCCCGTCGTAGACCAACCAAGGATCCTAAGAAGCGAGATCGGAACCGATCAAGGTTCATCGGCCCGTCGTATAACAGACCGACCAAGGTTCCTCGCATGACGTAAACCTGCCCCGACGGTTCCTCGCACGTCGTAGCGACTTGACCAAGTTTCCTCGCACGACGTAAACCTGCCCCGACGGTTTCTCGCACGACGTAGCGACTTGACCAAGTTTCCTCGCACGACGTAAACCTGCCCCGACGGTTCCTCGCACGCCGTAGCGACTTGACCAAGGTTCCTCGCACGACGTAAACCTGCCCCGACGGTTCCTCGCACGTCGTAGCGACTTGA
>BQNB010006789.1:0-68264 GCA_026074375.1 Tanacetum coccineum | reverse complement strand
CATCACGAAGTGAGAACTTTATTTCATTACCTCCAAAGGAGATAGTGAGGGTTGGTTTAGCAACACTGGGACTTTTTAACGAGAACGATACCTCTCTTTTATCCTCTGAACTCGTCAATTCGTCTCTATTGAAAATGAGATATTTTTCACTGAAATGGAAGGTTTTTATGTAGTACATTGTAAAATGTCTGGGAGGCATGCAAGGATCTCATGATCAACTAAATGTCAATTAGCAAATTATTGCGTACTATTTGTGCTGGGGGTTGGATATTGACATAGCAAAGATTTTATTCTCTGATCTGATTGTCCAGTTCCACCGTGTGACTGCAAGAAGGAAAGAAAATCCAATATCTGCTTCACAAGATATTTGTCTCTAGTCTTAGAACATCCGCTGGGAGATGCATACATCAATGAAAATCTCAAGACTTTTAAACCTTACCACATTACAGCCTCTTCTTTTAAACCCACATTTGAGAATAAAGTTCCTTTAACGGCTCATATGTGCAAAGTGGCAAAACTTTTACCAGAACCCATCAAGTCTTTGATCCAACCCTCTAGGGATGTGATTACTAATGACATTGCTGGTAAGTCCTCGTCCAAGACCTTTGCGCAGCTTGTCACTCAGCCCTAAGCAAGAATTGACAAGAAGTTAAGGAGGAAGAAAATCCCAGCTTCCTCTGATCCTAAGACTTCCAAATTTGTCAGGGAATCTACTTCAACTCCACAAGTCGCTGATACCCAACAAACTAAGGAAACAGTGGTCACCGCTAACGCCACCCAAAGTCTAGAAGCCTCTGAGTCGGCACAGGATCAAGGAAACCAACCTCAAACCATTGATGCCAAAACGGTAACAGTTTTATAAATATAAGGGGCATTGCAAGCAGCCACTCTCAAACTTCTCTAGGAGAGAGTGATGAAGAATAGGGCTACCCCCTACCCAATAGAGAGTCAGAGTCAGCACAGTAATTTCCAAATTTTCTATACACTCTGAGTCTGCACTCAAGGGATGATACTCCCAGGTTTATACCGCCTGATGTTGACCCTAAAAATTCTAGACTTTGCCAAGATCAACATATCTAGGGCATGAAAGTCAGACCCTTGTATGAACTGAACTTCACTCAAACTTAGGGGTCTCCAATCAATCAAAAGAGTCCCAAGGTCTTAGACCTTTGAGGGGACTGGATAATCACACCTAGTCTTCTCAGGGGCAGCGAATGGCAATCCTTCCCCACATTACAAAATCACAATAAAAAAAGTCCCAAAAGTCTCAAACTTTTGAGGGGACTTGATAATCACACCCAGTCTTCTTAGGGGCAGCGAATGGTGACCCTCAACTTCATTACAAAATCACCTTTTCAACTAACACTTTTATGCAGGTATAAGAAATTATTGTTGAGAAGGCTGATCATGTTATGGAAGAGGAAGATCACGATAAGGGAATTAACTCTAGTATTGTATCAATGGGTGATGTTAGGCTTGAAGATTTGTCTGTCAATGATGAGGACAACCCTTTTGACACTGAGTCTGAGATCAAAGTGGTTAAGAGGTTCTAACCACCTCAGACTGATGATGAAGATCAGATCACATTCTTAGGGCCAGTGTGTGATGAAATAGATAAGCTTGTGGAGGAACCAACTGATTTTGATTTGCACTCAATGCCTGATGATGAAGTTGAGTCAATCTCTGGGTTTGAGGCTGCTGATTCAAATGAAGAGGGGACTGAGAACACTGCTGATAATATTCTAGATAAGATAGCTGATCTTAAAGCTTCCGCTGACAATACATCAGACCCCCTAGGTCATCTTCAGACTGATATATCATCTCTCTCCAACAAAGTTGAAAATTTAGAGTCCTCTCTTGCTAAGACGGTGTCTAGCAAGCTGGAGGAATCGGTTCCCAGAATGGTTGCTGATGCTTTTGAAGAACGAATGCCTGAGCTGATCTCTGAGACACTCAAAAACATTATCCCAAACATCATTGAAGAATCTATTCAGCAGGCTCTTCCTAAATTTGATCAGAGGATTCAGGAGACCCTACAGTCTACTATGCCTGAACTAATCCGTAAACTGCTAAACAAAGAGCTCAATGCTCTGAACACTCTGGAGATTCAGAGGTTTGCGTCTCTTCAGAAGGAACTCCTAACTGCCATTCGAGCTAAAGTTGGGAAGTCGGTCAGAAAAACTCTTTGGAAAGAAATAGATATTATGAAAGATCGTCTGTCCTACTATGATGATAAGCTGGACAAAGGTGATGTTAATCTTCGGGAGCTGATCATTTTGATGAAGGGTATGGTTCACCTTCTTGACTAAACATCAGTTTTTCGCAAAGCTAATGCCAATGGGGAGAAATAGGAAAAGGCGAACACAGATCCATATACCACTGACCTAAATATTTAGGGGGAGAATCTACCAAAGAATGATGAAATGGTAAATGCTCAACTTCAAATCCTGGATCCAGCTCAGGGGGAGCAACAGCTGAATGATGATGAAATGGCAAGTGTTCAGGATGAACAACCATCTATGTAAGAAACAACAAAGTTTGAACAAACTCCCCAAATCACTAAACAAGTTCCACCTGAGTCAATAGCTATGGTTGTCCATGCCTTAAAAGAAAAGGACTCAAAGGAAAATATTTCAGATGAAGAACCTCCTTCCAAAAGACTAAAGTTTCTGATACCAAATCCAATCATCTCATCACCAAACCCTCTGAGAACAATCTTGCCACAAAACATATCTCTAAAACAGTTCACAGACAATCTATTCCAGACAACTTCATCTGTTTTCTCACCAACCCCTCCCAGCGACGAAAGTAAAGGCAAAGGCATTGCAACTGAAGAAAACCCACTAAAGGAACTTATTCCTCTCATGGATGAAGGAGGATCAGGTCCAAAAATGCCAAATCTTAAACAATTTAGCACATCTGGAAGATAAATGACGATTGAAGAATCCAAAGCCTAGTTGGAGGATATGAAAAGGTTGGTTGACTTAAAAGCTAAAAAGGAGAAGTCTGAGAAGAAGTTGAAGAAAGTAATGACCCCAGCTGAAATGCAAGCTCAAGCACAGAAGTTGGCTGAATATGAGGCGAAGAGAGCTTAAATGCTTGCAGAGTACAATCACTACATCACCTATAGGGCTGACAAGCTTCCAATCACGAAGATCAACTACAAAATTCACAAAGTCAGCAAAGATGCAACTATGAGAATTGAAAGGAATAATCAACCTCTGAGTCTCACAGTTTATGAAAAATCTATGCTAAAGAAACTGGGATTCAGTAAGTGGATTGAAGTGCAAACTCTGGCATCCAAGAATAAAGGCAAAACAAATGACATTTTGCTCAAAAACCTCAAGGCCAAGTTCGAGTGGATAAAGCCACAAGCTAGAAATTAGGCATTCCTCCTCCACCTGAGCTAACAGCCTTTGGGCTTTCCGCTGCTGAGAAGAAAAGAAAAAGAAGCTCATAGATCATCAAAGAAGTCTTTGTAAAAGAAGAAATTGTTGTGGATGGAATGCATAGGAATTTAGTTCCCCCTCCAAAGGTTGAAGGCTCTAGAGGGCTAGTCATCAGGGAACCAGAATCAGGGATTTTCTTCTACAATGGAAATTTTGATTTGATATTTCAAAGAGAAGAATTCCACTTAGCTACAACTGCTCAGCTGATCAGGACTCAGAGTGTCATTCATAGAGGTACTCCAGAGGCAGAAGAGATGTTCAAGAAAATGGAACTGACAATAGAAGCTAGGAATGATGTAGCTGAGGCTAGAAGAAATGTAAAAGAAAACTTAGATGGCTTGAGCCAAAATATGTAATGAATGAAGTTATCTTTTGCTCTTTCCCTTTATTAAATTATGTGTAAGAAGAAGCTATGTACTCGCATACTATAATTTTTACTTAGCATAACTTATATTCAAATAGGGGGAGATTGTTTGGCCAATTCAGAGCCCAATGATCATTGCCTAGATTTAAACAAAAATTAGGCTAAGTATTGAATGACCCGCCGATAGGCCTCAACGGGTATTGAAGGACTCGCTGAGTGCAAAGCCTCAGCGAGCAACCTCAGACGTATTCAAGTCAAAGACATCGTTAAGGAAGTCGAAGATTACTTGAAGACATACTCGTCAGCTGAGATGGATATCAACTGGTATATAGAAGGAATACGTTGTGGTTTTAAGGAGAGTCAAAGGTGGCAATACTCTGACTATTTTGTTACCCTTTGAAGAAGAGCAAGCTGAACTTAGCTTCTCTGAGTGAGGTTTAGACGGGATAAGTCAATAAAGCATTATGGCGGGACAATATGGTGTTTGGCAGAATTGTTCACAAAAGTAGGGGAGGGATGTTTCCAAGAATGGACGTACATTAAATGCTTTCTATGTCCTCCACAGGATTCTTGACACGTCGCAACTACCACCACTAAGGATACAACCTCGTATCACTATAAATAGACAATGTTGTTCGGAGTAAATGTTATCGCTTTTTATTTGTAATTTTTATTATAGGCATTTACTCCTTTGTCGAACTTATACATTAGACCGTTGATCCTATCAGAGGGTCTATACAAGTTCGTTTGTAAACTTGAATAATTGGTCAAGTTTACTTGTTCAAAGGGTGATCTTACATTGTCATTCAACTTGTGCGATCCATAGCACATTGTAATACTTTGATTATATCAATAAAGCATTACACGATTGAAAAGTTATTACTTGTGTTATTTACATTGGATAAGTGTTATAGTCCATATAGACGTGTAAATTGGGACTTTCAATATCATAAATTAACTAAAATGTGAAGTGTGTAAAGTTGAGCTAGAAATTTTGAACCCTTTTATATATTTTGTCATAATATATATACTTTTATCATTACTACTTAAGTACTTATATATAGTTATAGAATTGTTGTGATGCATTTTGAACAAATAAACAATATGCAAGTGACATGCTAGATATGGGCTGACAACCCAAATGTGCTAAGGAGGACCAAAACGACATAAAAATGCGTCGTATTAAACGCCTTTTAGTATATAGTCTAATATTGAATTTAGAATTCTTTTTCTTCCTTTTAAAATTTTATTTTCAAAAACAACAAAAATGCAAAATGATATAGTTGTTATGAGCTTTGCTATATCTTTTTAACCATGAGTTCTAACAATTGTTAAGATATAATGAGTAGGGGTGGCAATTCAGGTCGGGTTCGTGCTAGCGAGTTCGCGTTGACATGTTGGCGGGTCGAGTAACCTCAATCTGAACCTGATTCATTTAAATAATTGGGCCAGCTATGTCAACCCTAACCTGTGTTAGGATTAATGTTTTATTAACTTAGTACCGACAGTACAATAGTTAGTACTGACAGTTATACTTAGTACCGACAGTAAGTCCTAGTGATATATAAAGGCTTATAACTAGAAAGAAAAACACACACTTCATTTGCTTGAGTAAAAACAACACTCATCTCTCTTTTTCTCTCCTCTATCCCACGGCCAATCAAATAATTCATACAATTTTATTTATCACATTTCCAAGTATTACTACATCATATCTAATGTATATCAAGAAGGTTTGAAGGTTTAGTTTAGAGTTTAAAAGGGTTAAGCAATCAAGGATCAAGATTAGGTTTTTATTTATACAAGATATCAAAAAAAAGATCAACTAGTACTCATCCCCCCTATTTCGGATGAAAAGTGATCCCAATGGGACATGAAGCACACAAATCACCAACTTATAACTTGTACAAACCTCAACTCATTAAACCTTAAGGACTTGGACTAGTTTTGACCAAAGACTCTCCTTAATTCCCTCCCATTGTTCCTTTGAATCTTGACCACTCCTAATAGTAAGATTGACTAGTCTTGGTAGTATATAAGACTTATACTAGAAGAGAGTATCACACATATTCATTTTACTTAAGAAAAATAACATAATCTCTCTTGTGCTCTCTCCCTAACCCACGGCTTGATCAAACACCACTAACAAATCCATACAAATTTTATTTAGCAAGATATTGTTGTCATGAACATTTCTTGGAAAATAATAGACTTAAGTACCTTAAGTATGTAAGACATGTGGTATAAGTTGTTGTAGAGGACTTGTAACAAAGTGACTAAATTAAAAAGTTATAAAAACAATTTTTAACCACTTTTTAACAAAATGATCAAAATTTGTTGTTTTAAATTCGAATATAAAGTATATATTTTATGCTTTTAAAAAATACTACATGTTACAAGGATCGTAGGCATGTAGAGAACTCGAAAACCCGATTTAAAACGAAGGAGATACGGCATTTGCAAGTTATACGATAATAAACGCTTTTATAAAATTAATTTTATAACAACCTATTACAATTCACCTATGATATAAATGATTGGTTATTTTTCTCAGAAAGTACATATTTTTAGGATTCCAAAACATTAAGAATCATAATTTTTCGATCAATAACGAAGGAGTTATGGATTTTTCATGTTTACGATAATTAAAGTGTATAAAAATAATTTTATAAACTATAAACAGTAAAAATCACTATTCATCTCAGATAACACAATCTAAGAGTCTTTGAAAATGATGTGAAAGGCTCTATTTGCACATCATCCAACTGCAAAAAAAAGGCAATCGTCCTCCTTGAAAACACCAACAGTACTAATGAAGTTAGTACTGCTTATGGTGTGTCCCACTCTTCTGGTCATTGTTTAAAGCATGAACAACCATCAACATCATCATATTCCTTGCTTGCAAGTCAATCTAGTTGTCCTCAACTGGATCATGAGGACTTAGATCAGGTTGATGAATATGATCTCGAAGAAATGGACTTGAAATGGCAAGTGGCAATGATCTCCATGAGAATAAACAAGTTCCAAAAGAAGACTGGTAGAAAACTACAGTTTGATGCAAAAGAACCTGTTGGTTTTGATAAAACAAAAGTGGAATGCTTCAAATGCCACAAAACAGGGCATTTTGCAAGAGAGTGTAGAACGAAGGAAGAGAATAGAAAGGAGATGATGGATGGAATACTGGGAATAGAGAAGGGAGAAGAACTAGCAATAGAGATGTGAAAGCATAAACTTGTAAAGAAAGAAGAATCTAGAGCATTAGGACAGTGATGAAGAATGGTTGACTGGACAACTCTTCAGAAGATAATGAATAACAATGCTATCATGGCTAACAACAGCACAAATAGATCAGACACTCAGTACTTTCTTGTTCTAATGATTGCAAAGAATCTTATGCAAACCTTAAAAAAAGATCTGTATGATATTCAAAAAGAGCACTTAGTGATGCTATGTAGTTGAAATAAAAAGCTATACAATGGTCTTAAGAAAGTCGAAGCACAGCTAGTTGTCCATACCAACAAAATCAACTTTGTTAAAACAAAAGATCAAATTTATTAAAATAGATTTTAGATGATAAAAACAGATGTTCTAACATACCATAAGACATTGTTGGCTAAAGCTCAAAAAGAAAAAGATGATTTAGATGTAATAGTACACAAATGGAATCATTCTTCAAAAAATCTTGGTAAAATGGCAAATTATTCTATGAGTGCCAGAGATAAGTTTGGGCTTGGGTATGGTGATTATAGATATAGTGGGAATTTGAGCTATGAAAATGAAGTTTTTCAAAGTGTCTTTAGGTGCAATGCAAGTGAATATGGAAAATCCACCTTGCATAAAATGTTTCATTAAAACTTGTGAAATGCAAGCGAGTTTCCTCCACCCATGAACATGGAATTATCTGCCCTCTGACGCACTATTGAAATAGATGACTTCAAAATATACAGTAAGGTCCAAAAAAAGAGACTCACCAATGAACCATGACTCCCCAAACTAATGAAGTTGATGCCATGTAACTCTAACATAAGACAAAACCATTCAGAATTAGTGATTTGAACCATTGTCAATTAATCACATGTAAGAAGTTCAACCTAAGGTTTGTCTAAGATGCTCCTATCAATTGAGGAGTATGAATCATATAGGATGATGATATAGAAACGTGTAAGTAAAAATAAAGTATCTTGACACACCTAGTTTTGCAACAAGCATGTAAAAACTCCTAGTGAAAATGTTAAGAATATTCACACAAGTCAAAAACCTAAGGTTAACAACAACAATTGGAAAAAGGGATTACTGAAAGCGCATGTTTGTCTGGGAATTTTTAGTCATTTAATAAGAGATTGTGAATTATCATGTAAAATTGGCTAAAACATGTTTTGACTAACAAAACAAAATATGTCTAAGGTATGCGTTCAAGGAAAAGACCACAAGAATTTGAGGAAACCCTATGGGACAATACACAAAGAGTAAATACACAACATCAGTTTGTCCACAATGGCAGTACAACAAGAACTGGAAATAATCCCCAGTAATACTATGTTAAAAGCTAAGCGGTACTAACTATTTTAGTACTGCTAGACAAAATATTAACAAACAACATAACTAGAACAAGCACAGTCTCTGAAAAGTTAATACTTTAAGTCCATCTGTGAATGATGTAAGACCACAAAGCTTTTTAATTAAACTCATTCACTATCCGTCAAGGCCTTTTAAAAGAACAACAGTACTAAGAACAAAATGAAAAACCAAAAGATTTATATTGCAAGGTAAAAGCAGTTAGTACAGTGGTGAAAAATAGGTCATTGCTGTAAGTCCTCAGCAAGTTGTAACTGGAGCAAAACCTGGATACAACAACAGTATCCTCTCAAAATACAATGGTATCTAGCCTTAAAATCATTCTCTTTAAAGATCCACTAGGCAACTCAAGCCCAAACAGGCTGGGCCCTAAGAGAGAACTGAACTTCTTCTTTGAATGTGCAGGAAAATCCACTACGAACTTTAAATGAATAAAGGAATATTTGATAGTGGATGTTCCAAGCACATGACAGGGAACAAGGCTTACCTGCTGACTACAAGGACATTAATGGTGGCCTATTGCCCTTTGGAGGGAGTAAGAAATATTACTGGAAAGGTAAAATACAAATTGGTAAGTCAGATTTTGAGGATGTAAGGCTTTTTGGAAAGAACATCAGCATTTCAATTCTCTTTTCTGTGTCACAAATGTTTGACAAAATGAACAAGGTTCGTTTACTGACACGGAATGTCTTATTTATTTGCTTCAGACTTAAGTTGCCTATGAAATCAATAATACTTTAAAGATCCAAGACAAAACAATATGTACAGTTTCAATTTATAGAACATGTTCCTTTAGGAGGATTGGCTTGTTTGATTGCCAAGGCTACACTGATGAATCTAACTTATGGCATAGGAGGTTGGGTCATGTAAATTTCAAAAATTTAAATAGACTTGTGAAGGGAAACCTTGTAAGAGGTTTACCTACAAAGCTTTTTCAAAATGACCACACTTGTGTTGCTTGTCAGAAAGGAAAGCAACACAAAGCTTCTTGTAAGGCCAAGTTAGTTAGCTCTATTAGCCACACCCTACAACTTCTTCATATGGACTTGTTTGGACCTACATCTATACGGAGCATAAACCATAAGACCTATTGTTTGGTTATCACTGATGATTTTAGCAGATTTAGTTGGACATTTTTCTTAAGATCTAAGGATGAAACTAGTGCAATCCTTAAAGACTTTATAAGACAAATAGAAAACCAATTGAATCAAAAGGTTAAAACCATTAGATGTGATAATGGAACAGAATTCAAAAACAGGGATATTAATGAATTCTGTGGTTTAAAAGGGATCAAGAGGGAATATAGCAATGCCAGAACTCCACAACAAAATGGAGTTGCTGAGAGAAAGAACAGGACCCTTATTGAGGCAGCAAGAACCATGCTTGCAGATTCATTTTTACCTAACACTTTTTGGGCTGAAGCAGTAAGTACTGCTTGCTATGTTCTTAACAGGGTATTAGTGACCAAGCCTCATAATAAGACACCTTATGAACTTTTAACTGGTAAAACACCAATTATAAGTTATATAAGACCTTTTGGGTGCCATGTGACCATCTTGAATACCATAGACCACTTGGGCAAATTTGCTGGAAAATCTGATGAGGGATTTTTGGTTGGGTATTCTCTACAAAGCAAGGCTTTTAGAGTATACAATCTTGTAACCAAAAGAGTTGAAGAAAACCTGCACATAAAATTCTTAGAGAACAAACCCAATGTTGCAGGGAAAGGACCAAATTGGCTTTTTGACCTTGATTATTTGACTGATTCTATGAACTATCTTTCTGTTAGTTCAGAGAATCAAGCTAACATTCATGCAGGTCAACAAGCAACTAACCAAAATGAGGGTTCAAAAGACAAAATTGATTCAGGGAATTCTCAAATAGAAGATGAATCTGCTCAAGACTGTTTTGAAGTTCCTTACTGGCATTCGTATTCTTCCACAAACACCTCTTCTTCAAAATCAGACGAAAAGAGAAGAAGTCCAAGAGAGGAAGAACAAGTCTTTCTGGATGATCTTGCAAGACTTCAAAGGCAAGAGAAAGAAGCTAATGAGGAAGCTGAAGCTCTCATAAGGAATCATGAACAAGACACTGAGAAAGCAGTTACTCAGGCAGAAGCTGAAAAGACTAGCAGTACTAACGTTATTAGTACTGTTAGCACAACAGCTAAAGCTAGCGGTACTAACTTTGTTAATACCGTTAGCATACCAGTTGGTACTGCCAGTGCAAATGAGGGACTATCTCTCTCTAACACAACCAATTCGCAAGAAGATGACTATGAAATACCTCCACTTGAGGATATTCATGAAGATGCTACTGATGGTATCTTTACACATTCATCTTATGATGATGAGGGTGCAGTGGCTGACTTCACAAATTTGGAAACTATTGTGAATGTTAGTCCTATTCCCACATCAAGAGTTCATCCCTCTCATCCTTCAACACTCATTCTAGGAGATCCAACATCAGCAGTACAAACAAGAAGCAAAGTCAATAAAAGTTCTGAAGCTCATGCTTTTGTTAGTTATGTTCAAAAGCAAAGGAGAACCAATCATAAGGACTTTCATCATTGTTTGTTTGCCTGTTTTCTATCTCAACATGAACCCAAGAAGATTTCAGAAGCTCTTGAAGATGAAAGTTGGGTTGATGCTATGCAAGAAGAATTGTTGCAGTTTGAGATTCAAAAGGTTTGGATTCTAGTAGATTTGCCTTATGGAAAGAAGGCTATTGGTACAAAGTGGGTGTATAGGAATAAGAAAGATGAAAGAGGAGTGGTTGTCAGGAACAAAGCTAGATTAGTTGCTCAGGGACACAGACAAGAGGAAGGAATAGACTATGATGAAGTTTTTGCTCCTGTGGCTAGACTTGAAGCCATAAGGATCTTTTTAGCATATGCCTCCTATATGGGGTTTATAGTCTATCAAATGGATGTGAAGAGTGCCTTTCTCTATGGCAAGATTGATGAAGAAGTATATGTGTCTCAACCACCAGGTTTCCAAGATCCTAAGTCTCCTCAGAAAGTGTATACTAAGTGGTTAACTTTAAAGCTCTGTATGGGCTACATCTCAAGCTCCAAGAGCTTGGTATTCTACCTTATCCACTTTCTTGTTGAAGAATGGATATAGAAGAGGGACAATAGACAAAACTCTCTTCTGAAAGGGAAAGACAAAAAATAATATCATTTTTAGTTCAAGTCTATGTGAGTTGACTTCATATTTGGATCCTACAAGGGAAGTCTTGGGTGTAATGAGTTTGAGGCTTTGATGAAAAGTAGATTTCAGATGAGTTCAATGGGAGAGCTTACTTTCTTTCTTGGCTTACAAGTCAAACAGAAACCAAATGGTATTTTCATAAGCCAGGATAAGTATGTCGATGAAATCCTAAAGAAGTTTGACTTGCAATGTTAGTCTGCAGTACACAATGAATCAGAAGCATTTAGTCAAAGATGAAGAAGCTAGTGATGTTGCTGTGCATCTCTATAGATCTATGATTGGCTCCCTTGATGTATGTGACTTTCTTATAAGTACCTGACAATTTTGTTTTCAGTCTGTGATTTGTTCTTAGGTTTCCAAGGGTCAACTCCAAAGTAATCTCATTTGACAGCAGTCAAAAGAATCTTTAGGTTCCTAAAGGGCAAACCTAAAAATTAGGCTTGGTATCATAGAGAATCTACATTAGACATTGGAATATTACTCAGAAAGTGAATTATGCTGGAGCAAATCTTGACAGGAAATCCTCAACAGGAGTGTTCTTTGTACAAGTTCTTGCAGAAGATCTCATTACATGGCAATGCAAAAAGCTACCATGTAGCTAATTCTACAAACAGCAAGCAGAATATGTTGCTGCTGCAAGTTGCTTATGGGCAAAGTATTATGGTTTCAAACATCAAATGTTAGATTATGGGTTTTCAATTTCATGAACACAAAGATCTACATTGATTAATGAAAAGCACAATTTGCATTGTAAGAATCCAGTATATCACTCAATGACAAAGCATATTGCTATTAGGCACTCATTCTTAAGAGATGACTATGAGATGAAACTCATTAAGTGCTTTATGATCCACACATGATGACAATTGTAGCTGATCTTTTAACCAAAGGCATTGATGTATAGTCGATTTTCTGTTCTTGGTTGTTTCTATTGGCATGGTAAAAACCCATATAAGCTGCTGGTTTAAGGGGGCATCATGACTGAGTCAGCGTGGATGACCGAGGTGCAAAAACGCACTTAGCTATGGGCTCTCATCATGGAAATAAAACCCAACATCACAAAGCATACTCTTCTCCAAGGTTACCTTACACATTGCAATCTTACGTGTTCAAGAAACCCCTTAATCCGTACACACCACTCTTTCTACCCCATCAAGATTCATTCATCATCAAAGCATACTATTAACTAAACGTACCAACAACGTTTGGTCAGTACATGATCAAGAGTCAAGAAAGATTGCTCAAAGAATTATTGGTGAAGATTATTGAAGACATGAGATTATGTGGACCATCTAAAGGTACTTGCAGGTAAAAATGGTTAGTATGTGTTGATGGACATTATCTTGTGTGAGGAGAACTTTGAAAAGATCACCTGAATAGTGAGTCATGGTTAGATGGTTCAGGTGATGGAGTCTACCTCTGTTTTAATGTTGTGTGATATATAAATCTTTGTTGATTTTAGAGAAGGATCTAGAGAGTCACTGATAAGAAGTTACTAATGGTACTGAAGCACTCCTGATACTTACATTGTTCATTCTTTGTTTGGACAAAGTTAGTACCGACCATGTTAAGTTAGTACCGCTAGACAAAGTTAGTACCGCTTAAGAGTCGATTGGAAAATAATACCGTCAAGGGTACAAAGTTGAATTGGAAACGTTTATCTTTGAATTTAGGTCACACAAACTAAAAAGAATCCATTTCAACCCGCCTCAATTACTCACGCAATCTCTTCAAATGTATTCTTGATTTACACGCCCTAATTTCTCGTACGACGTTCACTCTATTCGAAGCAATTTGCTTGCTCTTGAGTTCTGTCCTTAAGCACAAACTTGATCGCCTATCTTGGAAAAGATCTCGAAGGGAATGTTGAGTTCCATGAATTGGATTAATTTACTTCATCGAAGTTATATTTCTCATGCAGCTCAATGTAAGTCCTTTGTTTCCAACACATTCGTTGTACAGTTTTGGAGTCTGCTAAGTCCATAAACAATCAACAATTGCATAGGCACTATAACTGCAATGTAGCTGGCAGTTAGCGTCTATCTCTGGAAGCTTCTATTCGTACTGATCTTCTTTTGATGATGCTAATGGGATAGACACACTTCCAAATCAAGCTATCTTTGATGCTATTCAACTTATGGGATATGAAGGGGATTTAACTGTGTTAACATTTAATAAAGCTTTGTTTTCACCCCAATGGAGGTTTTTATTTCACACAATTAATCATTGTTTAAGCTCCAAAAGTACCTCTTGGGATCAAATTCCTACAAATGTTGCCACTGCTGTAATTTGTTTAACCACTAATCAAAAGTATAATTTTTCTAAATTGATTTTTGATGGTATGATTAGACATTTAGAGGCTAAGAAGAAGTTTGTTATGTATCCTCGTTTTATTTCTATATTTTTAGCTAAACAATTAGTTAATGTAGCTGTTCTATGTTCACTTTCTGTAAATAGTTCTAACTAGTAAAGTTTTTCTTTTATGGTTAAAAAGGGAAATTTTTCAGCAAAATTACACTTTGTTTGTTAATATGTTGGTCTCAACCAACTCAGAAAGAGGGTACTTCTTCAGAATAGACTATCTGAAGCAACCCAACACCCGCTCCTGAACTCTAGTGAACCCACAAGGAGTCTATGAATGACTTCATCTTATGCTCAATCTAGGAGGTTCCATTTGAGCAACAACCTGACCATTCTCCAAGTCCTTCAACAGACCTTCACAAACCTTCCCCTACTCCTAATATTCCTGATTCAATTCCAGAACATTACTGGTGAGAATCTTGGAGTCATTCATTCATGATAAATCCCTTTCAGGGATTATGAGATGCAATGAATCTCCCAAAATGTCTATGATCTTTGTATCTCTTTGTGTAAAACAGGTTTTAGATAAGCCAAGGGAATTAAACTCTTAAAGGTAGATCACAAAGCTCAAAAAAGGAAAAGCTAATCCTGTCATTCAAACACTTCACAAAATATCAGAAGAGGTATTCAAAGGAACAAAGACTTCAAATAGGAAACATTCACTCAAAGAAATAGAAGGTGCAAATAAAGTCTCACTGCTATCCAAACAAGGGAGGAAGAATGCAAAAGGAGATGGTAAAGCAAAAGAAAATGCTCAAAGTGAAGGGAGGACAAAAGAAATGATGGATGAAGACAAAGAAACTGATGAAGTTGGACTTAGTACTGAAGATGAAGTTAGTACTGCTAAGAAAGGAGTTAGTACCGAATTTGAAAAAGTTAGTACCGACAGACCAAAACTTAGTACTGACGATCTCAAAGTTAGTACTGATGAACAAATGAAAAGTAATGATGATCAAGTTGATGCTTCTGAAGAGATCTTTAAAGGTACTGAAGACCAAAGGGAAGGTATTGAAGAGAAAGTTGAAAGTACCGCTGACAAAAAGGTAAGTACTGAAGAGCAATCTAAGGAAGAAATTGCTTCTCAAGCTTCTCAAACATCCTCTCTGACACCCACATCTGTGATATTTGGTGATGATGAAACAATTGCTACACTTCTCATCAACATGAGTAAAGCCAAATCCATTTCCAAAGAAAAAGAGAAAGGTGTAGAACTGAAGGATGTTGAAGATACTGATAGACCTAAAACTACTTCTACAAGATCAACACTCACTTTAAAGCCTCTTCCAAAAATTGATCCTAAAGACAAAGGGAAGAAGAAGATTGAAGAGGAGGATGAAACTGAAAGTGAAGATGATGATATTCCACAAGTTGTGAAGAAATTCAAACAGCTTGAGAATGATGAAGAGTTAGCTAGGAAAGTCCAAGAAGAATGGGAAGCTGAAGAGGAGAAAAACAAAATTGCTGAAGAAGAAGCAGCTAATGAAGCTCTCATTAAAAACTTTGATGATGTAAAAGCAAGAATTGAGGCAGACAGAATTCTAGCTGAGAAGCTTCAAGAGCAAGAAAGAGAGCAGTTTACAATAGAAGAAAGAGCTAAATTCCTTCATGATACAATTGCTGCTCAAAGAAAGTTCCTTGCTCAACAAAGATCACAAGCTAAAAGGAATAAACCTCCAACCAAGAATCAACTCAGAAATCAAATGATAACCTACTTAAAACATGTGGGAAACTTCAAACATTCAAATTTGAAAAGCAGGAAGTTTGAAGACATACAAGCTTTGTATAAAAACATTAAGAGGTTTAATGAACATTTCATTTCCACTGGGTCTGCTAAAGATGAAAGGCTTATCAAAAAGTTGAATAAGAAAAGAGGTGGTTTATCTAAATCTGAAGTGATCAAGGAAGAAACCAAAGAAGAAGTCAAGGATGAGGATAAAGATGAAGAAAGTACTAGAAAAAGAAAGCTAGGTACTAGAAAGAAGATGAAGTCAAGAAAAAGGAGATATATTCAACACACTTCTGAGGATGATAGTGACAAAGAAAATGATGAGCTAAGATTGTGATCTGCAGATTATAGTGCAAATAAAAAGATGATCTAGAGGTTATAAGTTAACTATAGCTCAGATGAAGAATAAAGAATAAGATATTATGAGATTCTTAGACCTAAAATATCCAATCATTTGACTGAAAGACAGAGTGTTTTTGGCACAAAACCACAACAATACCTTATGAAGCTAAATCTATTGAAGAGATCCATTTGAGAATGTGGTAAACAAGAAGTATGGACAGCAAAGACACTTTAGTGTTTTAAACATCAGTAATTGTCCAATTTGATAGTGAAGATCTCAATGCAGTTTATCAACTGGTAATGTTAAAATACCAAATGAGGATCCTGAAGGTTTTTGAAAGAGTTACTTTGGGGCGATTTAATGGTTTTGTTTCCAATTGGGTCCTGATGAACAAGATGAGATTTTGGGGCTCACAGCAAGAATGGAAAATAAATCATTTGGCAGTTTTCACAATACCCAGGGGTACACACTTTAATGACCCATGATGGAGTAGTCATACATATGCTAACAGAGAAGAAGTATCCTTTAAAGAAGGAAATACTGGTGCAAATGTTAAATTTAAGATTAGAGTCTGAAGAAGAAAGTACAATGGCATTGGAATTGATAAGATTTATCAAGAAGGTACTTGCTGACTTAGAATCTAAAGAACAAGACTGATGGAAGTGAGAAGGGATTGAGTGATGGCTAACCACCACACAACAAATGGTTATCAATTCACCATGCTTAACATGCAAAAGAATTGGCTAGTCCACAAGCAAACGGCTTGGGGTAAAGACTTCTCAAATCCGTTTATGGTTTACAATTTACCAAAAATTGTAGGGTAATCAACTCACCTTGCTTCTTGGTGAAGAGTTGGCTAGTCCGAGATCAAACAGTTCTTGGTAAAGACTAATCAAATCTGTTGATAGCTGATAGTTTGCTAAAAACTATATGGTTTATCAATGCACCATGTTATTACAATGAAGCATTGGCTAGTCCAAACTCAAACGGTATTTGGTAAAGACTTCTCAAATCCGTTGATGGTTGACAGTTTACCAAAAACTGTATGGTATTTAACTCACCATATTCTTAGAATAAAGAGTTATCTATCCCAGAGCAAACGGCTACTGGTAAAGGAACATCAAATCCGTTAATGGCTGGTAGTTTGCCAAAAACTATAAAGCCAACTTAGTTGGATTGTAGGTATCAAGATGTTGCTTTGTGGCTGAAAAGATGTTGCTGAATTGCTGAAAAGTCAAGGATGCTGCTATAAAAGGATAGACTGTACAAGATTAAGAAATCATGAAGAATGTTTGGATACATCCTCTATGCAGTCAAAGAAGCTTAAAGAACAATCAAGCTCTTAAAGGAATGAAGAAACATGAAGTTAAAATAGTTTAACATTCATGTTTAAGGGAGGATTGTTAGGATTAATGTTTTATTAACTTAGTACCGACAGTACAATAGTTAGTACTGACAGTTATACTTAGTACCGACAGTACAAAGTGTTAGTACTGTTAGTTAGTTAGTACCGTTAGTAGTAAAATAGTTAGTACCGATAAGAAGATATTTAAAAGATATTTGTGAGATATTTGTCAGAAAGTCATGTATGACTTTTAGGGTTATCATTGATCTATAAAAGGATAACTGTTGACATAGTTAGAACATATATGAAATAGACAATTACAAATCATACAACATATCATAGTTAGCAATCTGTAACTATCAAGAACTTTTTCAACAAAGTTATTATTCTGTTAAATCATTATTCTTCTTAGTACTTGTGTTAAGATTCCGCATTAACATATTGTATTCAAGTCATTGTTTCTACATAGTCTGTTGTATTTATACATCCAGGCTATCATCCTTTATAGGCTGCAAAGATCCATTCAGTAAAAGGAACCACAAATAGTCAAGATTTGATTTGGATTCTATTTCTACAAATATAACGCAAATGCAAGCAAAGGCAACAAAAAAACTAAAGCAATTAAGATTTAAGCACGACTTTTTGGTCGTTCTTATATATATCTTGTGTTATTGATCTATGAAGTACCACCCCCAACCCATATTCCGCTGCGACCCAATTTGGGGGTGTTACAGATTGGTATCAAGAGCCAAGGTTATAGAGAACCAGGTCAAATGTTTTTGCTGGACTATAACCATTTTCAAACATTGCATTCATACAAAGGGATTTTCACGGGACATACATACACTAGTTGTTGCATTAGTTGGTTGGACTAGATGCATTCATGATTGATATACATGTTATTAAATACTATGTATATTACATTACTATAAGAGTCTTATATTAATACTTATATAAGCTACTTTTGATTTTCAGATATTGTCATGTCGGATTCAGAGGATTCCACAGTCACCTACACGGCGGTATCCAGTCCATTTGGAGGTTTGTCAGACATCGGATCTCCGGGAGTCGATGGACCACCCGTGATGCCAGAGGATCCGTATGCATATGTGGTAGCCGCTTTTCAGGCCCCACCATCTCCTGATTATGTGCCTGGCCCAGAGGAGCCAGAGCAGGCACCACCTCTACCAGAGTTTGTTCCTGAGCCGGTATACCCGAAGTTTATGCCACCGGAGGATGATGTACTCCCAGTTGAGGAGCAGCCACTGCCTGCTGCTGACTCACCCACTGTTGATTCACCAGGGTATATTCTTGAGTCCGATCCCGAGGAGGATCCGGAAGAGGATGATGATGAGGATCCTAAGGAGGATCCAGCTGATTATCCCACCGATAGAGATGATGATAAGGAGGAGGAGGAGGAGGAGCCCTCCGGAGATGAGGCTAATAATAAGGAGGAGGACGAGGACGATAAGGAGGAGGAGGAGAACCTAGCTCCTGCCGACTCTACAGCTGTTGCTTTTCCAGCTGTTGATCATGTCCCATCCGCTGAGGAGACTGAGCCGTTTGAGACAGACGAGTCTGCGGCCATACCACCACCACATCCTACATACTGCATTACTGCTAGGATATCTATCTGAGCTCAGACACCCGTATCACTTCCTTTAGATACAGAGGTTTCCAGGCTTCTTGCTATATCTACTCCACCACCATCACCACTTTCCCTATGGTCATCACCACTTCCCCAGATACCTTCTCCACCACTACCCCCGATACTATCACCACTATCAGTATCATCACTAGTACATGTATCACCTCCACCACTACCTGCTAGCCCTACTTATCCTTTGGGATATAGAGCCGCTATGATCTGGCTGAGAGCCGAGACACCATCTACTTCCCATCCACTACCATCGAGTACACCATCATCAGGAACACCACTACTCCTACCTATACTAGCACCTACATCATCACCATCTTTGCTGCTACCCTTTGCTGACCATGGAGCGGATAGGCTCGAGGTTTGTTTACCACCTCGGAAGAGGTTATGTATTGCTCTTTGTCCTAGGTATGAAGTCGGAGAGAGCTTGTCTACTCCTGATGCTAGACCAAATGGAGGTTTTAGGGCAGACTATGGTTTTGTTGCCACTTTGGATAAGGAGATTAGGCGAGATCCAGAGAGATATGTTGGTTATGGGATTACTGATACTTGGGATGAGATGCTTGAGTACATGCCAGGGGCACCAGCGACTGATGAGACAGAGTTAGGTCGGAGGATGACCAACTTTGTTACTACTGTTAGACAGGACACAGATGAGATTTATGTGAGACTGGATAATGCACAGGATGAGAGGTCATTGATGAGCGGTCGGCTCAACATGCTGTTTAGAGATAGACATGCTTATGCTCACACTGCTTTACTCATATAGAGAGAGGCTAGACTTTCTCATAAGGCCTGGCGACAGTCGATGGATGCTAGTGACACTGCCCATTATGAGGTGAGAGCACTAAGGACTACAATGCTAGCTCAGCAGACAGCGATTGCAGCCTTGAGAGCAGCAAACCGCGCTCGACAGGCACAGCTTGTAGAGACACTGAGATTGATGAGTATACTGCAGACACAGGTGACAGCACTGCAGGGACAACAAGTACCCACTAGCGGTCCAGCACAGCTAGAGATATCGAAGGAGGGCGGTAGTAGTTAGTAGATTTGGTTATGTTGTAGCTATATTGTATTATCCTACTAAGTAATACGGGTTAATTCTCGGCTAGTAAGGCTTTAGGTTGTTTATATTTCATTTTTTAACCTAATCGTAGTGACCATTTTATATCTAAATCGATCATGTATGTTTCAAGATTATATATGGAAAGGATGTAGTATGTCATGTCTGTAATCGAATTTATTACGAATGAATGTCGATGTAGTTATATCATTGTTGAATACAATTCGGTTGTACATTTCACTGTGTGATGTGATCTTACTTTATTTATTGTGTATATGTCATGTCATGGTTATGATTTTACGAAATCTAATGGGTATTATATTTTCTTGTGATTGAAGAAAATGGCACCAAAAAGAACCACCAGATCCAACCCCATCGATGCCACTACCACTACTTCTGTGACTAATGCCCAGCTTAAGGCAATGATCGACCAAGGTGTCACTGATGCTTTGGCAGCACGTGATGCTGACAGAAACACGAATGGCGATGACAGCCATAATTCGGGAACGGGTGTTAGAAGGACATAACGAGTTGCTAGAGAGTGCACTTACCCAGGCTTCATGAAGTGCCAACCTCTAAATTTCAAAGGCACGTAAGGAGTTGTCAAATTGATTCAGTGGTTTGAGAAAATGGAAACTGTGTTCAGTATAAGCAATTGCTCTGTTGAAAACCAAATTAAGTTTTCTACTTGTACTCTTCTGGCAGGTGCGCTAACGTAGTGGAACTCCCACGTTAGGATTGTTGGTCATGATGTTGCGTATGCAATGACTTGGGCAGACCTGAAAAAGAAGATGACTGAAAAGTACTGCCCGAGGGACGAGATTAAGAAGCTCGGGCTGAATTGTGGAATTTGAAGGTGAAAGGTACCGACGTGATAGGTTACAACCAACGTTTTCAAGAACTGGCATTGTTGTGTGTTAAAATGTTTTCTGAAGAATCATACAAGATTGAGAGATATGTCGGTGGTTTGCCCAATATGATCCACGGGAGTGTAGTGGCATCAAAGCCTAAGATAATGCAAGAGGCGATTGAAATAGCAACTGAACTGATGGATAAGAAAATTTGCACTTTTGTTGAGCGTCAAACAGAGAACAAAAGAAAGCACGATGATAACCAACAACAATAACAAAACAAGAGGCAGAACACTAGCCGGGCCTACACTACAGGATCTGGTGAGAAGAAACCTTATGGAGGATCTAAACCTCTGTGTCCTAAATGCAACTATCACCACGATGGTCCATGTGCTCCCAAATGCCACAAGTGCAACAGAGTTGGCCATCTGGCCCGCGACTGTAGAAGTCCTGCAAATACTAATGCGAGTAACAATCAGGGGGCACTAGGCAGGTCAGAAACCTACTTGTTATGAATGTGGAGCCCAAGGACATTTCAAGAGGGATTTTCCAAAGCTAAAAAACAACAACCGTGGTAACCTAGGAGGAAATGGCAATGCTCCAGCAAAAGTGTATGCGGTAGGCCGTGTAGGGACAAACCCAGACTCAAACGTCATTACAGGTACGTTCCTTCTAAACAACCGCTATGCTTCTGTCTTATTTGATGTATGTGCCGATAGAAGCTTTGTGTCTACTGCATTTAGCTCCCAAATTGATATCACGCCATCTACCTTAGATCATTATTATGATGTTGAACTAGCTGGCGGGAGAATAATTGGGTTAAACGCTATCATTCGGGGTTGTACATTAGATTTCTTAAATCACCCATTCAACATAGACTTAATTCCCATAGAACTTGGTAGTCTCGACGTCATAATCAGTATGGATTGGTTGGCAAAGTACCAAGCCGTCATTGTTTGTGCCGAGAAAATCATTCGTATTCCCTGGGGAAATGAAACGTTGATTGTTCGTGGTGATGGAAGCGACTAGGGAAACGAGACTCGTTTGAACATCATCTCGTGCACTAAAATGCAGAAGTATATGTTAAAAGGATGTCCTATCTTTTTGGCACATGTTACTACAAAGGAGACTGAAGACAAGTCGGAGAAGAAGCGACTTGAAAACGTACCGATCGTTCGAAATTTTCCTGAAGTATTTCCTGAAGACTTCCTGGGTCTCCCTCCTACTCGACAAGTGGAATTTCAAATCGATTTGATACCTATTGCTGCACTTGTAGCATCGATTAGCTCTATCTTAAATGAAGGAATTGTCAGACCAACTCTAAGAACTTTATGACAAGGGCTTCATAAGACCCAGTTCCTCACCTTGGGGAGCTCCGGTCTTGTTTGTCAAGAAGGATGGATCGTTTCGAATGTGTATAAACTACCGAGAGTTGAACAAGCTAACGGTGAAGAATCCTTATCCACTCCCAAGGATCGACGATTTATTTGATCAACAACAAGGATCCAGTGTTTATTCTAAGATAGACTTGCGATCAGGTTATCACCAGCTTCGGGTATGTAAAGAAAATATTCCAAAGACGGCATTCAGAACTCGATATGTTCATTACGAGTTCCAAGTTATGCCATTTAGCTTGACGAATGCACCAGCGGTATTTATGGATCTCATGAACCGCGTGTGCAAGCCATTTTTGGATAAATTTGGGATCGTCTTTATCGACGACATCCTTATCTACACCAAGAACAAGAAAGAACACGAAGAACATCTTAAGGCAATTATGGAATTGCTTAAGAAAGAGGAGTTGTACGCTAAATTCTCTAAATGCAAATTTTGGCTTTCCAAGGTATATTTTCTCGTCTACGTTATTGATAGTCAAGGCATTCACGTGGATCCCGCCAAGATCGAATCCATAAAAGATTGGGCATTTCCTAAGACACCAACGGAGATTCAGAAATTTTTAGGTCTTGTTGGGTATTACCGAAGATTCATCGAAGGATTTTTGAAGATCGCCAAGCCAATGACCAGGCTTACTCAAAAGAAGGCCAAGTTCGTGTGGGTCGACAAACAAGAAACAGTGTTTCAACTGTTAAAGTAGAAGTTGTGTAATGCACCAATTCTGGCTTTACTTGAAGGAAGCGAAGATTTTATTGCATACTACGATGCTTTAATCAAAGGTTTAGGTGATGTGTTGATGCAAAGAGAGAAGGTGATTGCTTATGCATCACGCCAATTGAAAATTCATGAGAATAACT
Source organism: Tanacetum coccineum (assembly GCA_026074375.1). Lineage (NCBI taxonomy): Eukaryota > Viridiplantae > Streptophyta > Magnoliopsida > Asterales > Asteraceae > Tanacetum > Tanacetum coccineum. Next base: position 45,066 of record BQNB010006789.1, on the reverse strand, counting down.
ATACGACTCATGATTTAGAACTTGGAGTAGTAGTGTTCACTCTCAAGGTTTGGAGGCACTATCTGTATGGGACCAAGTGTACGGTGTTCACTGATTATAAGAGTTTACAACACATTCTTAATCAGATAGAGTTAAACATGAGGCAACGTCGTTGGTTAGAGTTGCTTAGTGATTACGATTGTGAGATTCGTTATTACCCGAGAAAGGCAAATGTTGTTGCTGATGCTTTGAGCAGGAAAGAGCGAATAAAGCCATTAAGAGTTCGAGCCTTAGTCGTGACTATTGGTTTAGACCTTCCTAAGCAAATCTTGAATGCTTATACTGAAGCACGGAAACTAGAGAACATCAAGAACAAAGATGTTGGAGGTATGTTGATTGAAAATTCTAAGGATCCAGAGAAACTTAGAACGGAAAAGTTGGAACCCCGCACGGATGGAACTCTATGCATAAATGGCAGGAGTTGGTTACCCAGTTATGGCAATTTAAGGACTATGATCATGCACGAGTCCCACAAGTCAAAATACTCTATTCATCCGGGTTCTAACAAGATGTATCAAGACATGAAGAAGCTATATTGGTGGCCTAATATGAAGGCCGACATCGCCACCTATGTTAGCAAATGTTTGACTTATGCTAAGGTCAAGGCTGAACACCAAAGGCCATCAAGATTATTGGTACAACCCGATATACCTCAATGGAAGTGGGACAATATCACTATGGATTTTGTCACGAAGCTTCCTAAGTCGTCACAAGGTTATGACACCATTTGGGTGATTGTCGACCGACTTACCAAGTCTGCTATTTTCCTACCAATGAGGGAAACTGATCCCCTGGAAAAGCTGACAAGAATGTACCTGAAGGAGGTAGTCACGAGGCATGGGATACCTATCTCAATCATATGTGATCGCGACCCTAGGTTCGCATCAAATTTCTGAAGGTCACTTCAGAAGGCCTTAGGTACGAATTTGGATATGAGTACTGCATATCATCCGTAAACTGACGGGCAAAGCGAGAGGACTATTCAAACTCTCGAGGATATGCTGAGTTCTTGTGTGATCGACTTTGGAAACGGTTGGGTTAACCATTTTCCATTAGTCAAGTTTTCATATAACAATAGTTATCACGTTAGCATTAAGGCTGCACCATTTGAAGCACTTTACAGTCGAAAGTGTCGTTCACCTGTTTGTTGGGCAGAGGTTGGAGAAGTTCAACTCACTGGTCCAGAAATAGTTCAAGAGACGACCGAGAAAATCATTCAGATCAAGCAGAGAATTCAGGCTACTCGTGATCGGCAAAAGAGTTACGTCGATTTAAAGCGTAAGCCGATGGAATATCAAGTTGGAGATAGAGTTATGCTCAAAGTTTTGCCTTGAAAAGGAGTAGTACGTTTTGGCAAACGGGGGAAGCTAAACCCCAGATATGTTGGACCTTTCAAGGTACTGGAAAAGGTTTGATTCACTACTTACAAGCTTGAGCTTCCTCAAGAGCTGAGCAGGGTTCACAATACGTTTCATGTATCCAACTTGAAGAAGTGTTATGCCGACGAACCATTAGCCGTTCCTTTGGATGGACTACACATTGATGACAAGCTTCATTTTGTTGAAGAACCAGTAGAGATCATCGATCGTGAGGTTAAACGATTGAAACAAAGCCGCATTCCAATCATCAAGGTTCGATGAAACTCCAGGAGAGGTCCTGAGTTTACATGGGAACGTGAAGACCAATTCCGGAAGAAATATCCACACCTCTTCACAAAGACCGCACCGTCGTCAAGTGTCGCATCTTAAGCCTTGAGGACAAGGCTTATTTAACGGGGGAAGACTATAACACCCCGTGTTTTAGGGTCATTGTTCGTCGTTAATAAATTCACTATTTATTTTTAGTATTGTACGCGTTTGCTTTTAAATTGAAATCGTTAAGTTAAATCGCGTAAGCTAATAATTATCGTTCAATGTAAACGGGCATCAAACAATTAAATGTTTACATCAAGCAAGTGTTAAGTAATTATTTAGAGGATAATTATTAACTTTGTACATTTTATTTTTATTGGTTACGTAAAGTGTTTACGTTTCGCGATAAAATATGTTTAGGCATACCCGGAACCACCAAAACTTTTCTACGCTTCAACGAATACCCATTATTATACCCAATACCTAAAGTTTTATAAAACTTTACCTATGTTAACATTGTTGGTCATATGGTACATGAATTAAATCAACTAGGAACCTACACATTACAAGTTATACATCTACACTTAAGATATATAACTTAAAGCTTCAAGTAGTGCAAGTATTTATCAATAAAAGATCAAAAGATATTTCTAGCCATATCCCCCCTCCCTCAAAATTCAGATGAAATATATGTCCCAATGGGACATATAGCACACAAATCACCCAACTTGATCTTGTACATCACCAACTCATTAAACCTTAAGACTTTCTTCAAGTCTTGACCAAAGACTTCCCCATTTCACTCCTTATGTCTTATGACTCATACAAGTGAACTTTGACTAGTCTTATGGGTATATAAGACATGTACTAGTAGAATAACACACAGACAATTCATTTCTTAAGGTGAAAACACACAAATACTCCCTCCTTGTCCCTCAAAACCCATGACCAAACCTAAATACACACAAACAATTCACACAATTTTATTTACAACATTTACAAGTATTCCTACATCATTTCTAAGATGTCTTAAGGTGTTTAGAAGGGTTGGTTTGGAGTTTACAAGGGTTAAAGCAAGAAGGTTCAAGATTAGGGTTTCACTTGGATTTAGGGTTTTCAAGTGTTGAAAGCTTGGGTTTCTTAGCTAAACACAGGTTTAGATCATATTGTTCATCATCCTACTTCATATTAAGGTTACCTTAAAAACCTTAATCTCATTACATTTGTGATTTTATGCATATATAATGTTTGTATAGTTATTCACCATCTAAGGGTCTTTTTACATGAACAATGGAATTTTTACTTATGATCATGGTATGATATACTTTGTCATGTGCTATATTGTTGTTAAGAACATGTTATAATGGACATATAAGTATTGTACAAGTATGGTTTATGTATAAAAAGTGTATATAAACAAGTTACCTAAAAAGTATACTTATGAAAGTTTATGAACAAATGAGTATGTAAACTTATGGATCTTGTGATTCTTGGACAATATTTAGACAAATGGTGGACTAGGGACCCTAAGTAAGTAAGACAAGTGATATTAAGTGTTGTAATGGACTTGTAACAAGTGTACTAAACTAAAAGTTATAAAATCAAGGTTTAAACATATTTTTACAAAAAGGACCAAAACATTCTGTTAGAATTCGAAATATAACTTATTTATTTTATATTTTTATAAATTACTACATGTCATGAGGATTTCGAAAAGGTAAGAAACTCAAAAAACAGACTTATAGCGAAGGAGATACGTAATTTGCAAGTTACGCGATAATAAACGCGTTTATAAAAGAAATTTTATAAAAACTCTTTAAGATTCACTTCTGATATATACAAATGATTATTTTTCTCAAATAATACATATTTTTAGGATTCCAAAACATTATGAATCATAATTTTTGGATCAATAACGAAAGAGTTATGAATTACGCAAGTTTACGATAATAAATACTTTTAAAACATCATTAATTTGATAGAACTTTTAATTACGAAGACGTGCTCAAAAGAATCACTAAAAACAGAGTTAAAATGAATAAAATACGACATTTACGAGTTTACGACGATTAATTTTATAAAAATAATTTTATAAAAGTATATGAACATTAAAAACCACTGTTCACCAGAGGACTCAAATATTGAAAATGTAATATTTTAATACATCGTCTTAATACGAAAGTGTGGACATAAGAAACGGACTTAAAACGATAAAGTTACGTCGTTTTCACTAAAGAGATATTTATAAACGTTTTGACTTTATAAATATGATTTCACAAATGCAATTAGATGGTGATGTAGCTATATAGAATTGTATATGGTATTAGTTAATCAAAGTGCTTAGTACTTATACGGCCTATATTTAATTAGGTTGCATTCGATCATTATTGTGACGCATTTTCTGTTATACTTGGATTATTCATTCACTCAAGGTGAGTTCATAGCCATACGTTTTACATTTTAATGATTTACAAGTTTTGGGATGAGAAACATATACATGTTTTACAATTGGACGCAAGTGGACATTTTACATTACGATTACGTGTTTGCCTAAGTAGTGATAACCCTCTGAGCCCATTATCATGAACTGTTAATTACTGGTTATGAGCGCGAATGTTATAAATATATCTATTTGGGATTGACATCCCCGTTCGGGTAAGTCATGCTCACTGTGTCGGTTTGCCGGACAATGAACGTATACCATGTCGGACATAGGATGCTGCGGGTTAGAACATCATCACAGGTAATGTTGGCAATTTATATTGCAATTCATACATGTCGAGCTTCAGTGTCATGAGCTTAGGGAAACGTAATTATATTTTATGATGTTTGCATCTGTTGCATTATCATGGGGAAATCTTGCGGTCCTACATTATATATTTTACAAACCTATGAATTCACCAACATTATTGTTGACGTTTTAAGCAATGTTTTCTCAGGAGATCAGTAAGGTACAAGACAAGGGATACATTAGTGGTCATTATTTTGGAATTCATGCATTTAAAGATTTGATTGTATTACATTTTGGGAAACATTTGTTATGGACTAGAATCTTTGTATTTTGAACAATGAACAAGTGAAGCTACGGGCTTTTGTAACAAATACTTTACTAAATCTAATGTATCAGTTTTAAACGACTTTTTGTTCGTTCTTATATATATCTTGTGTTATTGATCTATGATGTACCACCCCCAGACCCATATTCCGCTGCGACCCAATTTGGGGGTGTTACATAGATCGATGTATTCTTACTTCATGATTAAAATGTTCTTAATAATATATTAGTCTTGTGCTTAATTATCTTCTTATTTGTTCTTAATCTTGGATTTTTTTTATTAGCTTGCTGTTTGTTTTAGCATATGTAGTGTACTCTTTGAATAATTTACTTCCCGCCAAAATTGGGTCAAGCTGACTATTTTGCAGGTCAACCGGTTCCCTTTTCTCAGGAAGGCCGGTTCCATATGTTAATGAAATCAGATAGAACCGGCTGCACTGAATTAATTTTTTTTCTTCTTTCAAATTCCCTTGAATCTTAATCATATTATTATAGAGGTTTCTCCCTATCTAGAGGGAGTTTATCTCTTGATATTGGAATGCATTTTGGATTCCTTGATGTCTCCATTTAGGAGCAGCTTTCGTCAAGGGGGAGCATTACATTTGATTCTTTACAAATCAAATTTAGTTTCGACTTTCATCGGTCCTACTAACATTTATCTTTTTCCTACAGCTTTGCATTTGATTCTTTAACGAATCACCATTAGACCTGACATTCTTCGGTCCTACACACATCTATTATCTTATATCTTTGCATTTGATTCTTTACGAGTCATAATTAGCTCCTACTAATATTTATTATTTTGCATTGCATTTTTGGGTTAGTTTTTCTTCGATGCCTTTTTTTGTTTCGACAAAAAAAGGAAGAAAGAAGTAAAAACTCCAATTTAAAACTTATAAATTTTATATTTTACTTTCGATAAGTTAATGTTTTGTCATCAACAAAAAGGGGGAGATTGTTAATACAAATGAACCATAAAAACATTTATTTATATTTTATGATCTATCCATGTTTTGTCAATGACAAACATAAAATCATCGGAAGTAGAAAATAAAGTTTAATCGTTTTAAACCAATAGTTTTCTAACTCGACTATCATCATTCTTTCATCATTCTCACCATTTGCATCATATATTACCTAGAAACATTTCTTAACAAAACATACATAATATATTTTATACAAACCATTTTAGTCACTTTGGTTAAAACAAATATATTCATTTTTAATGATGTAAAACTTAAGGTTATCTAAGTAAACCTAATAAAGTTTTCCTTAACCATATACTACTTCTCTATAATATGGAAAATCATTTTTTGAGATAAATACATCATTGGTGACATCACACAATCTTAAACCCGGATTTGTTGTCAAAAGTGCCTGTTCCATGTCTTTACATTGGAAGATTCTCAGAACCGGTGGAACCGTGCTACAGGATAGCCGGTTCCATAGGTTTATACTGGCCGGTTCCATCCTATAGATGGAACTAGCGGGTCCGTGCTATAGTAGAATTTAGGCCTATAAATACCAAGCTAATTTTCTATTTTCCACACACATTCTCATCTACTTTTCTGTCACATTCATCTTAACCTCTGATATTAGATCATGTTTCTATTATATTAGTGTTTTTGGTGTTTTTCTTGATAGGAGAAGATTCACCGACTTATGCATACGAGCTCAAGCTTTAAGGGTCGCTTGTGGTAAGGATCTCCCTTCTTATGAAGATCCATCTACTGATCTTGAGTCATCATCTCACTTTTCATTCTCATTCTAATCTATCATTGTAGTGTGTCGAGAATGGTTAGGGAAAAACTAGTTTCTAGAAAGTTAGGATTTTAGTTGTATATTATGAGGTCGGTTATATGTGTGTTAGAACCTTGCATTTAGATCAAGGGTGAATGTTTAGGGGTTTTGTCCTTCCACGATTAGGACATGGTATTTAGCATAGTATCGGATGAAGGGTAAGCGATGAAGGATTAGTTCTTCCATAATAGGACTCGGTTTTTAGCTTAGCACTGGATAAAGGGTAAGAGACGTTATGAGGCTTCTCCGCCAATTAAAGGAGTTTGATGTGTAGTGATTTCAAACTCTCGAGTAGCTGACCGGGGAGTAGAGTAGGGCAAGGAAGGAATCCTTGTAGCCGAACCACTATAAATATTTGTGTCATATCCTTTACTTTTATGTTTTGCATATATCGTTAAATCATGTGTGTATATTATACTAACAAATAGATCTAACAACCAACTGAACAATTTAATAAGAAATCTTGAAATTGAGGTTTTAATTGGGAAAACTATTCAACTCCCCCTCCCCCTTTCTAGTTTTTCACAATTCAGGTCTACACAACTACACAACATTGAGAATATAAAGATCAAATCTAGAAGAAGATAAGAGAGAATCACTAATCTACAACACTTCATTTCTTGGCGAATACGAGTGTTCTTCTTTTGCACTTGAGGGAAAAAGAAAGAAGAAGAGATTGGATCACTTGAAACAAGATTAAGCAAGTTAGTGATCAAAGGTTATAGAGAGATGTAGCAGAATTTAGAGAGAGAAAGGAAACAAAAAACTATGTGCAAAGAGGTTCAAAATCTGTCAGGAAATAGTGCAGTATTTATAGGCAAGAGAGAATAACGTCTCCTGGCGGCGGCCCTGGCGGTCCCAGATATATCTGGGGCCGTTCTACCTATCAGGGGGGCGCCCCAAGGTAGACGTTCCTCTTTTTATCTTTTAGTGGGGAAGGATTTTTTTGGTCTAGAATTTTTTGTTTTAGGGGGGAAATCAAATTTTGAATTTATATATTTAAATAAAATCAAACTACCACCACCGACCGGGTACACTTTGTATATTTTTATTTTTGTAAAAGGGTTTTAATACATTTGTAGAAATGTAATATTTAAGAAAAAAATTATCTCTTTGATCACTAATCATGTTTAATGATTTGTTTATACATACCTTAAGTGATTTACATCTGATTGTGTCGTCGTGTGGTTGTAATTTATAATTTCAAGTTTTAAATTTATATTTTGCTGACTTAACCAAAAACAACACTTTAACGGGCAGTGTACCCGGTCGGTGGTAGTTTCGTGGTAAGTAGGGTGTCGATTACTAAGAGCGAGAAACACTTTCAATTTATTAATACTTTGGTTTTTCTAATCTAAGTTAGTCTAATCTATGTTAAACCTATGTTAATCCTAAATCTAATGGATAAGGGGTGGTTTTCAGCCTGAGAGACTGGCATGGGTTTGGTGGTGACTAAAACCAATTCAAGACACATAAACACACGCAAGCAAATTAACAGAAGATAAAAGAGTGATCTAGCCAAATATAAGAAAACTGTATTAACCATTATTAATCCAATCAGAACGTTGGTTTGTTTATTTAATGCAATGATTACTTATCTCGAGGCGGCATATCATTCTTAAGATTAAGGTTGTACTTCTTACTTAAACTTAGACACGTAGAATTCTGTCATAATTAAACGCATCTGCATAAAGCATCCTTATTTGCTGATTATAATCTATCTTAGGGATTAAAGCAATGGTGATCTTGTTAAGCCCTAGCTCATGGAGACTTTACCCACTTACTGTTTAACGGCAAGTCATACACTAGTAGTCCACTTACCAAGTCTTTACCAATTAATCGAGAACATACTCATTGATCCCAAGGTCACCTGTTGGTCCAACTAAGCTTACAATTTAAGGGCAAAGATAGGTCGTTATTTGTGATCCTATTGGTCTAGATGTATAAATCACTATATGGAGAGCTGTCCCGGCATCTAGATTACTTGGTATGTATCACTAGATCCAGTTAAATAATAGGTCGCATACAAAAGCACGTAAACAAGTATAAATTGATAAACATAAACAAGCAATCAACGATAAATTAAGAAATCGAGATAAACAAACCAAACATTAAGATCTTCATAATAATGGCTAATACTCAAAGGTATTAGCCTTTAAACGTCATAATTAATATAAAAGTAATGATTTAGCCAAGGTAAACTGAACGATTATAAGAGTATAAGAAATTACACGTTGTCTCCTATGGAATTAATCGCATTGCAAGACCTCTTCTACTCTTCTTCTCCTCTGAAAATTGACTTTTGTGGTTTAGGTATCGAGAATATGATTTAGCACACTTAAAACTTGTTTTTGAGTTTTCTATTTATAGGGTCTGGAATATGGTCGATATGGCGTATCCAAAGTCTTAGATGCGGCGTACCGTGGGTTTCTTGGAGTAGGGACTACGTTTGATATCTTCCAGAATATTCACCTTCTATAACTTGAATACGGCGTATTGGTCTTCTCTGGATACAGTAAATTGATCTTGTTTCCTTCGTGGTCTTTGGCGAGTGTAGGCATAGATACGCCGTATCTTCCTTGATGGATACGGCGTATTGGTTGTCAGAACAGTAATCTTCAAAATATCTTCGTTTAAGCTCCAGAATGCATGCCTTTTAGTTAATCTTCACCAAGTACTCCGTAATTACTGCGATTCTCAAATACAAACGATTAAGTAACAATTCTTTGCAATAATTATACAAAATGGGTTAATTACATAGGATAAATAATGCTATAAAATAGACGTTATTTGTGTCATCAGATATCCCCCCACTTGAATCCTACTTGTCCTCAAGTAGCCTTTAGAAGTTTACAAAAATGTATCCCTAAGGATGTTTCCGTTTAAGCATTTATTCGATCTATTACAAGTACGCAACCAAACACCTCACGAAATAGGAAGATGAAAACACTCAACTCACTCAACTAATCTATGTGGTAACATATAACTAATTCGCTCAATTGCTCAGTCGTGATGAGTATTTTATCATAGGCTTGGCAAGGATACACATCTCTACCACTAGAGCTAAGGAGTAACAAGTTTATAAAGGTAAAATGGGTTTATCATTCTACAATTTTTCACCAAAAGTACCACACCAACAAGGCAGCTGAAGCACACATACATGGCCATAATGACGGAATAGACATGTGTGTTCGATCACATCCTTATTCGAGTTTAACTAAGGGTTAGGATGAAGAATGATATAGGGTAGGGATCTTCTAACTTTCACCAATAGTAATAAACCAACATGGCAACTGAGACATGCATATATGGCCGTAACAACAGAATAAACATGCATGCTCGTACACACCCTCATTCACGTAAAACCCATGGTTAATGATTAGGAAAGGGAAATAAATTGTTGTTAAACAAAAATTACGAAACAAATAGACTTGGTCCAAGATATAAGTTGTTAGACACTTTTTCCCGACTGTTACTATGATTAAGACACAACTATTTAAAAACGTCTTGATCATTGATCAAAAACAACAACCTGAGTTGGTGTTCCCGTAACGGTCAACTTCCCAATCATCCCATACTTTACATACTTTTACAAGACAAGTGGCGATATCTACCACTTTATACAATACTCTACATCGTTGACTTATAAGACTTATCAACGAATAATCGATCCTTCATATAATTCCTTCGGTCTAAGCCTTTTACGAAACGATTATCTTCAAACTTTCCTCCTCTTATTTTGTTGCGATTTTTCTAAGTTTTTCGATTGTTTTTTTTAACTATACTATACTACGAAACTCGGTGTAATTTCACCATCTTCACGATCATAATAACTCTGGATAATTCCTTCGGTAATTATTCATTCTTCGGACGTACCAGTAATTGCGTTGGTAGTAAAAATACATGAGTTTTTACTACTTTAAACATTCCCATTAGCAATGTGCAAATTTCTTCCCAACCGTACCAAAGATAGAAAATTGACACAAGACTCAGGAAATACATACTTTACACTTTAAGCAACTAGCAACTAATAAATGGACATAATCTAACAGGGTAGGCTAAGGTGTAAAGGTGTAATGAAAAAGATAGTTGGTGTTATTCCTAAAGGATTGACTCTATTGGTTTTTCTAGGGGTATCTTACTCTTAAGATGAGAGTAAACAAAGGGTTTATACGGGGGTTAACTAACCAGTGAAGTTAGTTAATAAAACAACATATAAAGGCTTTTTATGTGTAATCCTAGAAATTTACCAATTTAAACAAGTTACTCCATCTAAATTCATAGTACTCATTATTGTGGTCTCGAATAGATATACCAAGCCAAGTTCTAAAGTCTACAACATCACTGGCACACTCATATTTTGTGGAATTTAGGTAAACATTTAGAAACGGATAAGGTTAAATCCTCACAATATCTAATAAGGGTTATTGTGTGCGGGTTATGTATCAAGTAATTTGACAAAAGTATGCTTGAAATTTTTTTAAATTTGAGCATTATTTAAGCATTTTAATATGAAAAATAGGACAAGTATCATTCTAATTCCCATCCCCCCACTTGAATTATACAACGTCCTCGTTGTATAGATAAAACATTAAAAATGGGAATTTAAAAGAATTAGAATGAGAAACTCCCCTGATATTTTGCTCGGTAGATTCTCCATGTTGAGTTTATTGAGCAAGAATTCGTGTTGAACAGCCGACTTGACGTATTAAGACTCTAACATTTCCAAATCTGCAGATCGTAGATTCTCCACCAACATTGTCGATTTCATTTCAGCGAGGTCCTGTGCAAATTATAGGAAAAACGATGCATTCCTATCTTGGTACCTACGGTTAATTTAAACTAAACTAAATACTAAATATGGGTCAGTCTGCTAAATACGCCGTATCATGTGCATTTTAACAACTCGAATTTAAGGTCAATATTTTAACCAAACTTTAATTCTATTATATTTTTTATAGAATTTAATTTTTAGCCGATTATCAAAAATTGAGTGATATGCCTTATAGATGTATTGGAAAACATAATTGATAAAAATAAATACAATACCAAGGTTGTATACCCGAGAAGCACTTTGTTATACGCGAAAAAAAGTCCTTTAAGTTAGACTTTTCTGTCAGCTTTCATCGCTTCTTTTACCATCCATCCCTTCGTCCTATCATGGCAAAAGATTTTCTTAATATGCGTGGGATTGCTTCCTTGCTTGTATCGTTAAATCTTTGAATTCATCTTCTTATAGCCACTATACTCTTAGACAAGTCCAATTAATAATTGATCATCTCTAAAACTTCTAATAGAGCACACCGCAAACTCATGATCATCAAACACTTCACAACTTTCTTCGTCTTCATGTTCATACTCATATTCTCTTTTTTCATGATCATGGTTGGCAATCTCATAGCCGTCCCATCTTCTCTGACCATTATTACATGATTGATCATCATCATTGATTAATCCTTCCAAGATAGCCTTATTTCTTAAAGCTTCTTCTTTCAGCTCACTATCCTTCAAAGCCTCATATCATTCTAAATCTTAGTAATGGAGCGTGTTTCCAACTATGTATGCTCCAGGTAAGTTTCCTCCATTACAATATCCATCTTCTCTCTAACTACAGGTAGACCACACCGAATACCCACTTTTATAATTAAATGGCTTACAACGATGCATAACTGGAGCGGGTTCTGTCCATACTCCAGTGTCAGCCTATGGTTTTTCGTGCACCCATGGCACATCTTTATTCCACTCATAATTCCAATCATCTTTGTATTCTTTATAAGTCTTAAATCCTTCAATATCTTTAGTAAGGACACCCGAGTCTATCTTGAGTAGGTAATTAAACTCTTTGGATTTTTCGCACAGCGGTATTTCATAATCAAACAAGTTTGTTTCAATCCTAAAAATTTCACCGATGTCTTGTTCATGATCGAGATTAGTTTCTGCAAGATCGGAAGTTTCATCATTTGTTGGCTCAATTTTGTCGCTTCCTAATTTCCAGTAGTCCCACAACGCTTCTTTAGTAAATATATCCATCGTCTTATAGTTCATAAACTTTGAGGCCAACTAGTTTTCGAACATGGGATTAGTAAGGTCCTACTTAATTATCGGGGTGTTAACTTTGCCAGTGCGGGAAGCCATGTAGTATTTTTCAAAAAATTTGGCAGTTAAATCGACCCAACTAGTAATCGATCCTTTAATTCTATCAAACCAACTCCGTGAATCTACAACCAATGAGATTGGGAAAACAACAATTCTAAGTTTATCCCGATTTACATTTGGTAAATCAATTGGGTCAACAATTTTTAGAAAGTATTCGATATGCTCGACCGTATATTCCCTATTAGTGCAACTAAAGGCATTTTTGTGCAAATCATTAAGGAATTTTCCTTTCAGCTCATAAGTGTTCTTTCCATTAACCGTAATGCGTGAAATCCCTGAATAGTAATCTGCTTGGTCATTAGCTACGATTTTTCTCATTGTTGATTTTGCTTCTTTGTCTGCCATCTCTTCTTCAATTAACTAGCTCTGATATGTATGACCTGTCACCAAGGTAAAAATATCAGCAGTATTTGTTCTGAAGAAAGAATAAAAGAAATTAAGCACGAAATCAAACATGAAAATTAAGCTTCTGTTTTAGATGATCGATACGCCGTATTCAATAGAAGTGAATACGCCGTATTAATTTGTTGAGAGAATATACTGTATTGGATAGAAAGTTGGATACGCCGTATCCAATGGAAGTGGATACGCCATATCGAGTTATCGACCAGAACAGTGTACTGTGAAAAACAATTAAATACGCAAACAATTAAAACACATAAATATATAAGCAAATATACAGAATGTACATAATTATACACTAATCTAAATTACACTAATCCTAAGGGTTAAATCTAATCTAATCTAAAAACCAAAATATTAAATAAAAATCATGATTAATTATCACGTAACACCTACGGCTAGCGTCGCCAAAAACTGAATTGTGTCGTTGTGAGGTTTAAGATTATGAGTCAAGTTATAAAACTTTAATTTGTCATTTGCAACTTCACAAAAAACAACACTGTTAACGCAGTTGTACCCGGCCTGAGGAGTTTCATGGGAAGTAGGTTCGTCACAAAGATCGAGTAACACTTTTAATTTATTAATACTTTAGTTTTTCTAATCTAAGTTAATCTAATCTATGTTAAACCTATACAAAACCTAGTTTAATCTAAAATTCTAATGGATATGAAGGGGGGTTTTTTTATCTGAGAAGAGACTGGCACGGTATGGTGGTGACAAAACCAATTCTAGACCACTAAAAGAGCGGTCTAGAGCCAAATATAAAAAATGTATTAACCAAATATTTAATCCAAGTCAAAACCAGGTTTTGTTTATTAGTGCAATGATTACTTATATCCTGAAGCGGCATATCATTCTTAAGACTTAGGCGTTACTTCTTCCTAAGACCTAGACACGTAGATTCTGTCACAATTAAACACATCCGCATAAAGCATCCTTATTTGCTGATTAAAATCTATCTTAAGGATTAAGGTCGAATGGTGATTTTGTTAATTAAACACCTAAGCTCATAAAAGACTAACACCCCACTACTGCTTAATGGCTCTTATATACTAAACCACGTCCGAGCCCTTACCAAGGAAAAACGTACTCGTTGATAACAAGGTTCACCTTATGATCAACAAACCATTAAACTATATGCAATTATAGGTCAATATTTGATGATCCTAATGATTCTAGATTATAAATTGCAATAAGAAGAGCTATCCCACTCTAGCCTGACTCCCCAATAATACCGAAGTTGCACACATAAATATGTCAGCCTAACCCCAGTTTTGAATGATAGTCGCATACTTAAGGCACGTATACAATTAACAACTAGACATCATAAACAACAATCAATGATTAATAAGAAATCAAGGATAAATAAACCAAACGTTAAGAACTATCAATATACAATGGCATAATACCCGAAGTATTAGGCCCTCAATAAAAACGTCATAATTAATACAAACTAATGATTTAGCCACTGTAAAACTAACCGATTAAACAGATGTATACCAAAAAACTAAACGATTACTAGAGTATACAAAATTACACATTGTCTCCTATGGAATTAATCACGTTGCTCGACCTCTTATGCTCTTTTTCTCCTTTGAAAATCGAATTTTATGGTTTAGGTATCGAGAATATGATTTAGCACACCTAAAACTCGTTTTTGAGTTTCCTATTTATAGTGACTGAAGTCGGTTCGATACGGCGTATCCAATGTCTTGGATACAGCGTATTAGGGATTTCTTAGAGATAGGTACCCACGTTTGATATATAATCCAGAGATATTTAATTTCCCACATACTTGAATTACGACTTATTCCTTTCCCTGATATAGGCGTATTGGATCTTAAGTTTCTTCTTGTCGTGGTCTTTGGTGAGTGTAAGCACAGATACGCCGTATCTTCCTTAATGGATACGGCGTATTGGTTGTCAGAACAATAATCTTCAAAATATCTACGTTTAAGCTCCAGAATATGTGCCTTTTAGTTAATCTTCACCAAGTGCTCCATAATTACTGCAAAATCTTAGATATAAACGATAAGTAAAACAATATTTTAGCAATAATGATACAGAAAACAGATTGGTTAAATACATTGTAAAAAAATGATGCTATAAAATAGACATTATTTGATGTCATCAAATATCCCCCACTTGAATCCTACTCGTCCTCAAGTAGCCTTAGAACTTTAGAAATGTATCCCTACGGGTTTTTCTGTTTAAGCATTTTTTTTGATCTATTAAACAAGTACACCAACCAAACACCTCCCACACTGAAATAGGAAAACGAAAACACTTAAAATCACACAACTAATCTAATGTGGTAACCATGATAACAATTCGCTCAATTTCTCAGACGTGACAGTATCTATCATAGGCTTTTGGCAATGATACACATCTCTACCACAATTATCTAAGAGTAAACAAGTTTTAAAAGTAAAATGGTTATTGTTATAGCTCAAGTTAATTACCTTACTAATCTTTAACGATACCAATATTCCTAGGAGGGCCGAACAAGAACCACACATACACACCGTAACTACGGGAAGACACATGTGACTGCTTACTTTCCCCTACCCTCAAATAAGCGTAAAGAGTAAGGACCTAGTAAGTAATATAGGTTGATCTTCTAACTATCACCATTAGTAATAAACCAACAATGCATTGCTGAGATCATGCATACATTCCGTAAACGACGGTATAGAACCATTCATGCCGCGATCAACAATTATCCCCCCCCCCAACATCCTCATATCGCTTAAAACCCCCTGGTTAATGATTTTTGGAAAGAATTAAAATTTGTTTGTTAAAATAAAAACAACGATAACAAATAGACTATGTCCAATGAATCATAAGTTAGCTAGACACTTTCTCGGACCGTTACCAAAGTTGGCGTTCCCTGTAAACGGTCACCACCCAATCATCCCATACATTACAAACTTTTACAAGACAAGTGGCGATATCTACCACTTTATACAATACCTCTACAACGTTTGACATTTATTAAATTATCAACAATTAATTGAATCCTGCATATAATCCCTCTCTACAGCTCTTGCGATAATCTCCAAATTTTAGTTACTCTTTTTTGATGGTGATTTTTCATTTTCTTTTTTTTAATTTTTTTTTGATTTTTTTGCTATACTATACTACGAACTCGTGTAATATCACATCATCAATCGATCATAAATAACTTTGGATAAATTCATTCGGTTAATTATTTATTTTTTCGGAACGTACCAATATTGCGTTGAGTAGTAAAAATAACATGAGTTTTGACTACTTTATACCATTCCCATTTGCAATGTTGCAAATTCCTTCCCAACTATACCAAAGAGTAGAAAAATTAACACAAGACTCTTACGGGAATACAAACTTAATCACTTTAAGCAAAACTAGTCCTTTCATTTTTTTCTCTACGACCATCTAAGTAAAATGTCCCTTAGGAGTTCGGTCTCCAAGAAAGTAAAATGTTCATTTATGTACATTTATCCTAAACAACGGGAAGTTCATATCTTCTCGGTCTTGAGCAAAGTCATATAAACATTCATAGTTTTGAATGCTCAAGAGAAATATTAAGGAAAATGATGGTAAATAAGATATATCTCATATATTTTCCTATTGAGCATGATTTTTCAAGATATTTTCAAAAAGAAAATTTCAAATTCTTTCAAAATTGTATGCTCAACAAACTCCCACTCCAAGTTTTCACTCTATTCTATAATTGAGGGGGAGTAAGAACACTAAAGATTCATATCTGCATGCGCTCCTGTTCTCCCAGACTTTTGTTAGGAGCTCATTGAAATTCCGGACATTAAACTTGTATTTAATTCACTTAATTGAGTCCAAAAATAGTTAAACACATAATGCAATTATTTGAGGGGGATAATAGTATGATTAAAAGGATCACATACTGATTCAAAATGGATACTATCTTCCAATCTATAAGTGCAGTTTCCAAATCCTCGCATGTGCTAAACTCTTACCATAATATGGTGCATATGTGTAGGGGACTTATGTGTAACTCTGAAAACTCTCAAATGTGTAAATAAATGACTTCTCTATATTCCTCGAACGCGTTGGATTGATATTTCAATGGTTTTTAAACGCTAACAATGGATATACCAAAGACCGACCAAGCTGTTGTCTCATATGGGTTATAAGCGCGTAAGGTAGTAATTTCCTGTTCCATGATCCAGCCATAACCGAGTTATCTACCCAGGAACTTTCCTCTAATATAGTAGAAGTCCTAGTATGATTGAAAAAAAAGGAGTAAAGTGAATTGGAAGAATGATATCCCAAAGTCAATGATTATAACACCGAACAATCTCCAACAGGTGATAATGAGACCGTTGGATTAACATTGAAGGGGTTGAAGAATGAAAAAGATTGAATGGATAAAAGGGTGAAAAGAAAGAAGCCACCATAACCAACCTTAGCAAGAAACCCGTGTCCAAAGCACAACTTATCGGTAATCACAAAGATGAGTCCGAATTGAAGTCAAATCATCATGGACCCAGTGATGCAATGCACAAACCCCCTAGCCACTCCAGAATCACTCAAAAGATATCTGTTTCAATTTCTCACGGAGTTCACTCATGTCCTAGCCGCTTCTCATTCCGAGATCGTTGATATTGAAAAGGTGGCAGTTCGCTCCAGCCTCCGATCACCAAATAACAAAAGTGCACTTATAGAGTCTAAAGCCATCGAGATCCATCAAAAAATGCTCACTAGACACAAATTTCCAAATATACAAAATGTTACATCATTATACAACATTTGGTATCATTAAGTCCTACGCATTATCCTTGAATAATTGCCTAGAACATCAGAGTGTTACTCTTTAGTAATCTCACAGTGAAGAGGAAATCCTTCTTGAGCCACATCAAAACAAAGCTCATGGTAGGTAGACTTGCGAGATCTATATGAATCAAACTGCGGTCACCTGGAAAGCAACATGGTGAGATTCTACATGAATAAAACTTTTCCAAGTAATATGAAGTGACGATTCAATCATAAAGAATAGTAACTAACTTATTCACTCTTACCGTGTTGTGTCTGCTTTGAGACGCTCGCGGTAACGAGAAACGGCGTAGTGCAGCGTTGCGAAACCTGTCAGGAGATCTTTTGAATTCTACCTGAACACATGCATTATTTTATACGATTAACGGGAAAACCGTGAGTATTGCAACCATATTCGAGCAAATGACAAAGACACATTCCGTCCATATAAGATTATCTCTTAACCAAAACTTCAGTTTCCTGACGGTAGCCACTTCTAGTCCATGACTAGTCAAGATTCAAAACCTCATCTGCAATCCACAAAGAATAATACATGATGAAAGCTCAAACTATCAAAGTCTTCCGCAATCTCTGATGAACAAGCACTTCCTCATAAGAACATTTTGTGGTACAAGTAATCATGTTAAAAGAAAATGTTGAGGGAGATTGTTAGTAAGCTTTCAAGATCTTGAGCATGAGGGTGGAGACACAAGATCTCAAGGCGCATAGAAGATTCCAAGATAAAGGATTTAGATATCTCTTGTATCAAGACAATTCAAGGCCAAAGACCAAACGATACATAATTTCTGTCAAGTATATCAAGTTAAAGATCAAGATCCAAGATCACAACATGCAAGAAGGAACTCTCAAAAGGAATTCCCAAGAATACAAGGCTCCAAGTCTCAGACGTCACAAGAAGGATCCTCAATATTGAATGACACCCTTACAGGGAGATTGTTAGCCGTGTAAAAATTTAAAGATGATGGGTCATTAAATATTCCCGACCTTGTATAAGTAAATCGTAGTTTACGGGAATTTAGTTAAGCTAGTTGGGCCTTAGTTTGTCGAGCTACAAAGCCCATTTGTTCTATGAACCGCCCAAAATCAAAGGCCCACTAAGAATAGTCCACTCTTGTAACTATTAAAGCCATCTCCAAATGTGGAGAGGGTGTTATGATTCGTCGATTTTCTTGTGAACAAAAGTAACACTTTTTCTTTGTTTTTACTTTCTCTCTCAAAAATCTATTTTACCTCGAATTTTGTGTTTGAGGTTATGAAATGATTCCTTTAAAAAAAACAAAATGGATAAGGTTGAGAATCCTCACAATAACAACAAGGTTATTGTGTGCATGTTTGTATCAAGTAATTTCATAAAAGTATGCTTGAAAAAAAACTTGAGCATTAATTTAGCGTTTTATAAATGGGAAAAATTGGACACTATCATTCTAATTCCTATCTCCCTACTTGAATTATACAACGTCCTCGTTGTATAGATAAAACATTAAAAACAGGAATTAAAAAGAATTAGAATGAGAAACTCCCCTGATATTTTGCTCGGTAGATTCTATATGTAGATTTATTGGGCAAGATTTTCTGTTGAACAACCTTCTTGAGGTTTCAAGACTGTCGATTTCTTTGCAGCGAGGTCCTGTGCAAAATATAGGAAAAACATGCAAAATCCTATCTCGGGTATCTATGGTTAATCTAAATAAGCTACATAAAACTGCACAGGTGACCGATATGCCGTATTTATAAACTGGAATACACCGTATTGAGAAACCTGTAAAAAGTATCTAAATACGGGTCAGTCTGTTAAATACAACGTATCATGTGCATGAATACGCCGTATTGACAGAACTGACAATAATGTTTAAAGTGCATAAAAGTAAAGGATTGATAACGTCCAGACACTCAATACGCCGTATGGTATGGAGCGGATACTCCGTATTGATGTATGGGAAGACAGTCTTAATAAAAATAAATAACAATCCGGGTTGTCTCCCGGGAAGCACTTTTGATTACAGCGAAGTCTTTAAGTTAGACTTTTTCCTTCCTTCATTCGGCTCTTGTTACCATCCATCCTTCGTTCATCATGCGAACGATTTCTTGATATGCGTGGATTGCTTCCTTGCTTGTATACGTCAAATCTTCGTATTTATCTTCTTTAATAGCCACATACTCTTCGTCATGTCCGAATGAATATTTGATCATCTCGAATCTTCTAATAGTGCAAACCGGCAATTCTTGAGCTGCATCATCAAATAATTCACATCTTTCTTTATCTTCTTGATCACTCTTATATTCCCTTTCTTTTTGATCATGGTCAGCAATCTCATAGTCATCCCATCTTCTCCAACCATTGTTACTTGATTCATCATTATCATCAATCATTCCTTCCATGATAGCTTTATTTCTTAAAGCTTCTTCTTTCAGCTTGCTATCCTTCAGATCATCGTACCATTCTAAATCTTGGTAACGGATCGTGTTTCCTACTATGTAAGCTCCCGGTAAGTTTCCTCCATTATAGTATCCATCTTCTCTCCAGTTACAGGTAGGCCACTCTGAACATCTACTTTTATAATTAAATGGCTTACAGCAATGTACAACTGGAGCGGGTTCAGTCCATACTCCAGTGTCAGTCCATGGTTTTTCGTGTACCCATGGCACGTTTTCGTTCCATTCATAAATCCAATCATCCTTGTATTCGTCATAAGTCTTGAATCCCTCAATATCTTTAGTAAGGACATCCGGGTCTATCTTGAGTGTGTAATTGAACTCTTTGAATTTTCCGCACAGTGGTGTTTCATAATTGAACAGGTTTGTTTCAATTCTAAAAATTTCACCGATTTCTTGTTCATCATCGTGATTAGTTTCCTCAAGATCGGAAGTTTCATCATTCGTTGGCTCAATTTCGTCACTTCCCAATTTCCAGTAGTCCCACAAAGCTCCTTTAGTAAATATATCCATTGTCTTGTAGTTCACAAACTTTGAGGCCAAATTTCGAACTTGGATTAGTTGGGTCCCACTTAACTATCAGGGTTTTAACTCTACCAGTGCGGGAAGGCAGGTAGTATTTTCTAAAAAATTTATCAGTCAAATCAACCCAACTAGTAATTGATCTATTAATTCCATCAAACCATCTCCATGCATCTCCAATCAATGAGATTGGGAAAACAATAACTCTAAGTTTATCCTGATTTACATTCGGTAAATCAACTGGGTCAACAATTTTTAGAAAGTATTCGATATGCTCGACTGCGTCTTCCCCATTAGTACCACTAAAGGCATTTTTGTGCAGATCATCAAGGAATTTTCCTTTCAGCTCATAGGCGTTCTTTCCATTAACCGTAATGCTTGTAATCCCTGAACAGTAATATGCTTGGTCATTAGCCACGATTTTTCTCGTTGTTGATTTTGCTTCTTTGTCCGCCATCTCTTCTTCAATCAACTATCTCTGATATGCATGACCTGTCACAAAGGTAAAAATATCAGCAGGATTTGTTCTGAAGAAAGATAAAAAAAATTAAGCACAAAATCAAACGCGAAAATTCAGCTTTTGTTTCAGATGATCAATACGTCGTATTCAATCGAAGTGAATACGCCGTATTAATATGTTGAACGAATACACTGTATTGGATAGAAAGTTGGATACGTCGTATCCAATGGAAGTGGATACGCCGTATCGGTTTATCGACTAGAACAGTGTATTATGAAAAATAATTAAATACGCAAACAATTAAACACACAAATATACAAGCAAATATACAGAATATATAGAATTATACACTAATCTAAATTACACTAATCCTAAGGGTTAGATCTAATCTAATATTAAAAACCAAAATATCAAATAAAAATCAAGATTAATTTTCACTCCCGGGCAGCGGCGCCAAAAACTTGATGGTGTTGTCCTGTAAGTGTAATTTATGCTTTCAAGTTTTAAATATATATTTTGCTGACTTTACCTAAAACAACACTTTTCACGGTCAGTGTACCCGATCGATGGGAGTTTCGTGGTAAGTAGAGTGTCGATCACTAAGAGCGAGAAACACTTTCAATTTATTAATACTTTGGTTTTCTAAGTTAGTCTAATCTATGTTAAACCTATGCTAAACCTATGTTAATCCTAAGTCTAACGGATAAGGGGGGTTTTCAGTCTGAGAGACTGGCACAGGTGTTATGGTGACTAAAACCAATTCAACACACTAAAACACACACAAGCAAATTAACAGAAGATAAAAGAGCGGTCTAGCTAAATATAAGAAAACTGTATTAACCACTATTAATCCAATCAAAACGTTGGTTTGTTTATTTAGTGCAATGATTACTTATCTCGAGGCGGCATATCATTCTTAAGACTTAGGCGTTACTTCTTCCTAAGACCTAGACATGTAGAATTCTGTCACAATTAAACGCATCCGCATAAAGCATCCTTATTTGCTGATTATAATCTATCTTAGGGATTAAAGCAATGGTGATCTTGTTAAACCCTAGCTCATAGAGACCTTAACCCCATTACTGTTAATGGCTCTTTGAAACTAGTATCCACTGTCCCAGTCCTTACCATGGAAATACAACTACTCTTTGATACAAGGTCCCTTAGGCACAACTAAGCCTCACTAAACTAAAGTCAAGGAAAGTCAATATTTATGATCATGAATTTTAGATATTAAGAAAAATTGCCATATAAAGAGCTATCCCGAACTCTTAGCCTATGCCCAAACAACACCGAAGTTGCAGCGCATTAAATATGTAGGAACTGACATCCCAGTATTATGAAGGTCGATACTTAAGCACGTAATGCAAGTATAAATTGATAAACATAAACAAACAATTTAAACGAAAAATTAAAAATCGAGATAATCAAACAAACATTAAGGATCTTCAGAATAATTGGCTAATACCACGAAGGAATAAGCCTTCAAACGTCATAATTAATACAAAAGTAATGATTTAGCCAAGGTAAACTAACCGAGTTAACGAATGATACCAAAAACTAAACGATTACGAAAGTATAAGAAATTACACGTTGTCTCTTATGGAATTAATCACATTGCTCGACCTCTTCTGCTCTTTTTCTCCTCTGAAAATCAAACATTTAGTGGTTTAAGGTATCAGAGAATATGATATAGTACAACTAAAACTCGTTATAAGTTTTTCTATTTATATGTCTGGAATATGTCGATACGTGCGATCCAAGAGTCTTGGATCAATACGGCGTATCGGGGGTTTCTTGGATTAGGGACCACGTTTGATATCTTCCAGAATATTTTATTTCATTATAGCTTGAATATGGCGTATTGCCTTCTTCTGGATACGGCGTATTAGATCTTGTTTCCTTCGTGGTCTTTGGTGAGTGCAGGCACGTATACGCCGTATCTTCCTTGATGGATACGGCGTATTGGTTATCAGAACATTATTCTTCAAATATCTTCGTTTAAGCTCCAGAATGCGTGCCTTTTTGCTAATCTTCACCAAGTACTCCATAATTACTGCAATTCTCATATATAAACGATTAAGTAACAATTCTTTGCAATAATTATACAAAATAGGTTATTTACATGGGATAAATGATGCTATAAAATAGACGTTATTTGATGTCATCACCCAACAATTGATTATACCTTCCACACACTCTAAACATTCCTTTCTTAAACGAACCCATAATCACATGTGCCCACTCTTTTCTCTCTAATGGCAATGTGATTATTAAACCATAATCAATCCTTTAATTTCACACTTATCACCATCATCTTCATACTTCTTCTTTACAAACCTTCACAAACTTAAACCTTCCTCACTTAAACATTCCACAATCTTATCCTTACATAGGAAAACTCATATTCTCTTACACCTTGTATCTCATTGTACTTGTTGTCCCTTAACATTCCAACATAGGCTCCTACATATTACATCAAAAATATTCCCCACCACATATTTCCTATTCGTCGTCTGCCTCACACAATCAAATTTGAAATTCACACACACACACACACATACTCAAAGCTTCTTGTATACACTTCCCCTCCTCACTCACATACTCTCTCAAGTCTAAAATTCATATTACACACACACACACATATACACACACACACACACACTCCTCTATCCTAACCCTTGATCATGCTAACTTACCAAACCAACCTACCTCATCACTTCCTTATCTTTATCCTATATGTGTAATTCAAATCTCAAACAAAAGGCTCCTTTCAATCACATCAACATCACATCCAAGCCAACTCACATACAACTCATTCTCATCCACCTTTCTATTTCACACATGTGGAAATTTAATTTGAAATTCAAATTTCAAATTCTCCCTCATAACATCCATACTTCCTCGCCAAGTTTAGCATATTCTTAGAATATTCCCTTTTATCCTAACCTACTTCTCAAAGCATGGTTATTTTCAAACTAGACCAATTACTTTGGAGGAATACCAAATATACCTTTGTTCGATAGTTCTTTTCTATCTCTTCGATATCGGACAAACGACCCCTAAATCTCTTTTAAACACTTCACAAACACTTTTATCAAATGGCTATTTGAGTTCGTTGACCTTAAGTGTAAGAATGATTGAAATGTCATTGTGTGAAGTACAATTGGGGGTTTAACAAGTGCGGGTATTTAAAACGCCAAAATCCCGAAGAAAACACTTCAGGAATTTGGTGCGTTGGCCACGCGTGGGCAGCGCGCCACTCGCGAAGTGTTTTT
Source organism: Tanacetum coccineum (assembly GCA_026074375.1). Taxonomy (NCBI): domain Eukaryota; kingdom Viridiplantae; phylum Streptophyta; class Magnoliopsida; order Asterales; family Asteraceae; genus Tanacetum; species Tanacetum coccineum. Next base: position 20,496 of record BQNB010006789.1, on the reverse strand, counting down.
ACACTTTTGGGGTTTTTAGCCTATAAATATCCACACTTGGCCTTTGTATTCCTCACCTATTGCAAACATTTTTTCCTTTCTTTTCTCTTCTATTATCTTCTAAGTCTAACACGTCTTGTGTTCTTAATCTTCTCTTTTATCATTCTATTGAAGAACACATCTCCACAAAAGAGACACGCAAGTACCTAATCCACACTTGTATGTTTTAAGTCGAGGGTCTTCTTTCTCATACCCTTTCTTTTAGAATCGAGTCCTTAGGTTAGGTTAGGACTTGATTTTAACAATCAACTTTTTATTTAATTTGGTTGTCAGGGAAGTCTTGTATCGTAGTGATCAAGCCTAGATCATTGGGGATCTAGTTGGGGTTTGGTAAGCTTCTAAAGGGATGTTCTTAATGGTCCTAGTTGATCTAAGTTATCCTAAATGTTAAGTCGAATCACGGGTTCTTAGGGGTAGATTCTGAGGGCAGAATACCGTAGGGAGTAGCTCTTCTTTGTGAGCGCCGATCTTAGTGCATATCGGTGGAGCAAAGTTGTAATACGGTTTATAGTTCACCATAAGGATTATACTAGAGTAATAGTATAGGTTTCGTGGATTCCCAACTGGACGTACGGATGGTATAAACCCCCCATCCCGAACCAGTATATATCGTGGTGTCTCTCTCTCTCTCTCTTTCTCTCTCTCTCTCTCTCTCTCTCTCTCTCTCTCTCTCTCTCTCTCTCTCTCTCTCTCTCTCTCTCTCTCTCTCTGGCTCTCTCTCTCTCTCTCTCTCTCTCCTATCTATCTATCTATCAATCTATATATCTACTATCTATTCTCTCTCATCTTTTCAAGAATCTCTCTCTTCACCACAAATCACTTAAACACGAGTCTCGTCTCAATTCTCTCCTCGTCTATCTCTGCCTCTCAATCTCGTCATCATCTCCTTCCTGATCACCTCTCCTAACTCTCCTCTCTCTTTATCTCCATCTACTTATTGTTCCTTTAGCTAAGTAGATCATCACACCACTTGGTTTTTTATGACTTAAAGTTTTAGAAACTTCAAAGAAGTCAAGATAACCGTATTCACCCCCTCCCCCCTCTACGGTTCTACACTAAGGTTTGGAACTTGAACCTGTTTTAGGTGTAAAATGTTTGGAGCTGGGAGGCTTTTTAACTGGAAGACTTTTGGAGCTTGACCTGGTTTTAGCTTTTGAAAGTTTGGATCTTGAAGCTTTTTTTACCTTGAAAACTTATAGAGCTTAACCCTGGTTTTCCTTTAAAACAGTCCTCTGGTCATCAGAACTTGAATGCTCATCAGAACTGGTTGACAAATACCACTTACACATCTTTGAGGTAACTTTTCAACTGTTTTCCCCAAGTATTATCAGATCTCGTCTCCAATTTTCAGTGCTTAAATGAGTATCATCAAAGCGTCTCTAAAAGGGGTAGCTGCTTGGATGAGTCTCATCAAAGCTTGTCTGAAAGTTATGGGTGCTTAGATGAATATCATCAGAGCTGTGTTTGAGTTAATTATTATGACTTTTGCAAATAAGATATGATTGGTAAATATCATTATGGATGCAAAGACCTTAAGCTGAGAGGGGTGTTTTGACTGACTCATTTGTTTCCTAACCTTGGTATGCTAAGGATGATTGGTTCAATTCTTCCTATTTTACTATAAAATGGGTGTTTAGACTGACTTATTTGTTTCCTAACCTTAGTATGCTAAGGAACATTGGTTCAATTCATCATATTTTACTATGAAAGGGGTGTTTGGATGAACTCATTTGTTTCCAAACCTTAGTATGCTAAGAACAACAATAATTCATCCTAATTTACTTCGAAAAGAGGTGTTTGGATGAAATACTTTTACCTTTTTTTCATCAGCATTTCCTCTTTTGCCTTGTGATGAACTCCTTCTACATTTTGTATCCTCTTTTCTAGATCATCCACAAACTAAATTTTAGTTAGCTTTCCTTTATCATCTACAAAGATAGCAAAAAGTTAATACATAAGAGAGTGTCAAATGGGTTTGTAAACTGTAAAATTTAGTTTTGTACACTAACCTTTCAAAATTCTCTTTTCTTTGCCATCTACAAAGATAGCAAACAGTCAATACATAAGACACTGTCAAATGGGCCAAGTAACAGAAAAATGCAATTTTTTTACACTAACATTTCAAATTTCCCTTTCTATTATCATCTACAAGGATAACAAAAAGTCAATACATAAGAGACTGTCAAATGGGTCAATGTTATAGCAGAAAAATGCATTTTTTGTACACTAACCTTTTAAAATTCTCTTCACTTTATCATCTACAAAGATATCAAAAAGTCAATACATAAGAGACTGTCAAATGGGTCAATGTTATAGCAGCAAGATGCAAGACAATACAGTTTTTGTTGGGCAACAAAAGCTTGTATGTTGTGTTTTTTTGTGTGTGCAGGTACGGATATATAAAAAATCATAAGAAAACCATCAAAAACGGGCAAGCACGGACACAAGAACGGAAGAGTATACAAAAGCCGAAAGCAAAGCCATGAAAAAGTCAACCTCCAGTCAATCTTGGTCAACAAAAGTCAATCACAAAGGACAAAATCCAAAATATTCCACTTTAGTCCTCCAAGTTTTAGAAAAGTCCACAAATGGTCCCTAAGCCATTTAAACCAAAAGCCCAATCCAAAAGCACAACTAACTAGTCCACTTCTCTTTTATATAAACCACAGGGACCAATCTTGTAATTTCCGAAACACCTTTTACACTACAAAAAATGCAAAGACAAGGACTGGATTTGCAATTTAGCCAAAGTCATAACTAAAATTACCTTTATTTGTGTGTGTTGTGTTTTTTTCCTTATCAGTAAATTTGGCGCCAAATTATGACACTATACACCCATCTTCCCCTAAGCTTTCACCATAAGGTAAATCAAAGGGCTTTTTTTGAAATTAAAAGTACGTGATTGTCTATCCTAAAGGTCTACAATGAAATGGCAAGGCTAAATCAGTCTAATCAAGTGATCTCATTAGCTCACTTAAGCAATCAGGCCACGTGACTATGGAGAAAGCACAATGGAATGAGGATTTTGCAATGATTTCACTCAGCAAACTAACACAAACGTCACATCATGGAGTGCCAGCTTGGCAATCCATGTGAATCCCAAGGTTGATCAAACGGCCACAAATTATTCTCAAATGATTGGATTAATGGAAGGTGGTGATTTAAAGGAGCAGGGGAATGACTCAGACTCCTAGAACAGCGTTCATGTTGAGTGCTAAAATAGAGACCTCATCTCACACCCACAAAGAGTTAATTTTAATCTTCTTTATTCTAGTTTTTTTAGTGTAGCCTTTCAGATAATTAGCTTATTTGTAATTCTCTTTTAAATTAGATGTAATTCTCTTTTATATAATGTAATCAAAGCTTTTTAAATAAATTTAGTGTTTGTCTTTTCTTAATCTCTTTTACTCATTAGCTCAAATCTGTCAATAAGCCTTCATAAGCTCTAATAAGTCTATAAGCTTATTATGGAGCTGAATTAAATCTTAATCATACCTAAGCCTTAAAATCAGCTCTAAATCTAATTACCTTTGCAATTTGGACTTTTGAATATGGAAGGGGAGTTAACAATGGAGGAACTCCCAAGGACCATTACCCTAGCTTATTCATAAGCTAGGGAGCTTGTAGCAAAGCTCTAAGAGCCATTAAGCCTTGTTTAGCTAGGCCACTTGTAAGTTCTCTTTTAAATTTCATTGTCACTTAATTTTTTAGCTTAATATCTACTTAAGTACTTATTAGTCTAAATTCTGCTTATTTGCTTATGCTTATTACTTATTTGTGTTGACTTATGCTCATTTGTGCTTCTTATCTATTTTTGATCATATATTGTTAGATTATTAGTTATAGAAGTTAGATTTTCATTTCTGTCTTATAAACCATAAAAAACCAAAAATATTAGTTAGTTATATCATAGATCTTAATTCTAGCTTAAAGTAGTTGTTAATTTGTGTCAATTAGGTTTGAATTAAGCTAGTTAATGTCTGGTAATCAAGTTTTCTTAAATAATTTTCAATTCAAAAGTTTTTTCAAATCTGTCTCAAAGTTAAAGGAGTGTTTGGTTTAAGCATTTTTGACCTCAAAAAGTCAAAACACTTTGTTCAAATTATATGAGCTAGTTGTATTTTCATTTAAGATTGGTTTTAATTCAGTTTTCAAAAGTTAATTTGCAAAAATTAAATAGTTATGGTTTATATTAATCATTTCAGCACCAGGGCATTTTGTTCCTTTCTTCTTGTTATTGATTGTTTGATCCAAGCCACTTAAGGCTTGATATTTCCTTGTTTTGTGTTTGTACACTCTCTTTGAGAGTGTCTAAGTGCAGGTTTACCCTTAAGGTAACTTGCACTACTTGGTTTGAGTTTGTGCAAATTGCATCAGCAGGAACTAATCAGTTCCTGCTGTCCCTCTTTTGAATAAATTTTAAGCTAGCAATCTTAGGTTTTAGCTTTTAAGGTTATAGTAGCTTATAGTATAGACATAGCTTAATCATAGATTAAGGGCTTAATTGGCATTTTGTAGCTTATTTTCCTAGCTTATTTTGCTGTCAAATTTCAACTAAAAAAACCAAAAATACCAAAAACAGTGGGTTTAAGATTTAGGATTTAAATTTTTTGATTTCTAACTTATAGATTAGGTTTTTATGATTTAGTTATCTAGCTTATATCTAGGTAAAGCAGTTTACAAGAGCTTAAGTTCTAAATTGCCTTATTGAGCTTTTTAGCTTAAAAAGATTTTGTGCACTTTGGCTTATTTCCTGAGTTTAGCATTTTCATCTTAAATTCCAGTTAGTTTAAGATGTTCCTAGGTGATTTAGCTTTTCATTTTTAGATAGTAACATTATAAGCTTTCCAAAGCTTCTTTTGTTTTCAAATTTGAGCTTTTTACAAGCTGATAAGTTAAATCAAGGGGAAAGCCCCACTTACTAATAGCAGCTTAATAATAAGCTCTTTTAGAGCTTATTAGTGCTTTTCAGACCAAGTTGATTTTATTAAAGTTGTTCACCACACTTTGTTCTTTAACTTTGCTTTTATAAGTTTTCCTTAATAAGCACTTTTAATTTCAACTTAGTTTAGGCTTAAAGGGACTAAGGTTAAGCGGGGTTAGGCCTCAGGGTAGGTTTTGTAACTTTCTCATTTGTTAGTTAACTCAGTTAATCCCCCGTTTGTCCTTTTGTTTTCACTGTTAGTCCTTTAAGGACTAACTCCATTAGTCCTCAGTTAAGTCTTAGTTAGTTTAATAATTTTAATTAATTAATTAGGTTTAGTTTTTAATTAGTTTAATTAAAGTTTAATAAAATAGTAAAAATTAGGGCTTTTATTTTTTATAAAATTCTGCACTTTTTCTTTTTCTAGTATAATTTTTATAAAATTTTTTAGGATTATATTTTTAATAGTTTTATTATTTTTATACTTTTTTTAATTAGTTTAAATCTTAGAAAATTCATAAATTTAAAACTAAAAACCCAAAAATAGTGATTCTTTTTTACTTATTTTACCTAGGAAAAATATAATTTCAATTATTTTCTATTTTTTTTATTTTTTAGGATTTAATTAAATTTAAATAGTTTTTAATTAATAAAAAATTTTAAAAATAATCAAGAAAAATATTTTTCTTTTTCTTAAAAATTTCTTTTATCTTAATTTAGGTTTAGGAATTTAATTTGCATTTTTAGGACTTAATTTTGATTTACTTGTTAATTTGTCGTGTTTTATTTGTTTCCCGTTTACCTTTTTAAGTGCTTAATTGCTTTTAATTGTTCATTTTAAATTGTTGTTTTTATTTGGTAGTTATAGATCATCAAAATAACTTCGCTTTCATTCAAATCATAATCCGAGCTTGAACGAGGTTTCAATTGCACAAGTCGTTGGGGAAACGACCCGGGTGATCATTCTTCCCGGTTAAATATACGTATTATATATTATATTTTATATATTTTTGAGAGTGAATTTTCCTTAGGGAATTTTCTTAATTGCTCTTGTGAAATTATATCGTATATTTTATAGTGTATTAAAATCTACTATCAATATCAAAAAGTCAATACATAAGAGACTGTCAAATGGGTCAATGTTATAGCAGCAAGATGCAAGACAATACAGTTTTTGTACACATACCTTTCATACGCTCTTGTTTATTGAACTCCTTTTGCAACAAGTCATCGAGTATCACATCAGCTATAACATAATCTGCCTGCCACTTGTTTCCATATTTAATCAAAACATAATCGATCATCTCTTCAGTTATTACCAACTTAGACAAATCTAATGATTTCCAAGAATCTACCATTGATATGCAATAAAACTAGTGTTTTTGGATTTTGGGGAGTGAGGAGTCGAACAGTATTTGGTACGTGAGACTTAAATGTGTGTGAAAAATGCGTTTTTAAATGTGTCACTACTGGTAAGTGCGGAGTCAAAGGGGTGTTTGACTAACGTTTATATGAGAAAAGACTTATATGCCCTCGTGTTTTTTGCACGTGGAGGCTGTTATCAAACGATATCATAACGGAAGGATGAAAGTTGCAAGATCGACAATCACAAAGACATGTGATGTACTTAGTTTGAAATCGAGACGAAAAGTAAAAGTGCCCGTAAACCACAAAGACGAAATATGAAATTTACTTTGTAAACAATTAAACATCAACAGCTACAACTAAAAGTCTAAAATACAACTTGCTAATAAATCAGACATGCATTTATTTCTTGACAAAAATTTAAATATATATAATAAATAAAATACATTTCCCCACGGGCATTACTCCATATATGTCCACTTATTCAGAAAAAAAGTCGCCACATTTAATCAAAACCAGAGAGATTGCCTTTTCAACAAAAACACACACTCACAAAAATCACACAAACACAACAACCTCTTCTAACAGAAATTCAAATCTAGTAACCACAAAAATCCACATAAGATGGGATTCACTACAAACCTTAGCAAACGAACTAGCATCTCCAACAACCTCAGCAACAACGGTAACAGTGTCGCAAACGGTGTCGGTGGTGAAGGTCACTGGGGTATGGGTTTTTTCTTAGTATTTTTCCCACAGGAACAACATCAAAAAACACAACATGAATTCAACACAACCGTTTTCAAACGTACAAACTCAAGTCACATTATTTCAAAAGCACAATCTACACTTTCGATATGTGCTTTACTTATTTTTGTTACACTTATATTATTCACGCTTTCGACTTTCGAACCGAATAAATCGTCGAGTAATCGTTATCATCATTATCGACGTTATTTGTCTGACTCACACGTAAACTTTTACTCCAAAACGTATGTTAAAAAACATGTAGCCGCGTTACAAAGGTTGGGTACTTTGTATTCACGAGGTACTAAAGCAATGAATGATCTCGTCCTCTGTCACGTAGCTGAACATGTGACAGCGGACGAGATGAAAATGTTTTTACGTGCATTTTATAGGTCCGGTTTGTTGTCCAAATCGGACCTGTTGTTTATTTTTGAGTCTTTTAGAACTCCGGATTATTTTGATAATGTGATTCGGGCCGAGAATAAGTTGTTTTTAAGGCTTGTTGAATTAAGTAATGCGAGTAAAAATGTTACTGAGTTTTCGACAAGTTTCGACGTGACTCAGTTTACGACATCGGGTAAAAAGGAGCTGGAGAAAGGGGAGACGATATGGGGTAGGAAGAATAAAATTGGTTTGAATTCGAGTTTCAGTACTGAGTTGACTCGGACGAGTTACGGGTCGGTGGTTGGTTTTGGTGTGGGTGAACTTGACCCGGAAAACTCGTTATCCGGGTTCCTTGATCATGTGCCAATGAGTCTAAGAAGGTGGGCGTCGTACCCTATGCTTTTGGGTCGGGTTCGTCGTAATTTTAAGCATGTCATCTTAGTTGACGTGAAAGAAGTATTACTGCTCGGGGACCCACTTCCCCGAGTCAGGACTTCAAGTCCTGAGACAGTAGTTTTGTCGTACTCTCAACTACCAACCACCAAACAAAACCATAAAATATCCGACATAACTCAAAAGAAAACCGTAAACCCTCAAATAATAATTGGCGGAGGACGAGGCGTGCGGAAGTTATCAGCCGCAATGCTGATGGAGATTGTTCGAGTAACAGCTTCCACTAAAAAGAAGAGTCCAAGTTCGAGTCCGATTACCGAGTCGGTACTTTTAAATCGACTTGTGACAAATAAGTATGTTTTGAAGAGCATTCGCCTAGTCGACTCGGGTGAGTCGATACAAGAAGCGAGTTCACTCACTGGAGTGGAAATAGCAAATATTACAATAGCATGGCGTGGAAATAGTAACTTAGATATCGAATATATGAAGCATATTTGTTCGTTTAAATTAGAGGCTTCAGTTTACACAGATTGTGGAAGGGTAAAGGTACAACCTTTATAGCGTATAGTATTTATTTAGATTTTGTTACACAAATTTCCACATCAGCTTATAGCATTTTTGTAATTATTTGTGTTTATAAATAATTATTGTCTCCTACGGGATTTCGACAGCTAATGTCTTTTTGCATGCCTTGGCCCTTAAGTCAGTAATTGTACCGCAAATGTCACTAATCAAAAAAAAAATTGCAGTTGTATTATAAAATAAATTAAAAAACATACACAATTTATATTTTGAATATTTATTTTATTTACCAGTTACAAGACCCGCGCATACGCGGGTTTTCAAATGTTGTGCATCTTTAAGAATTGAGTTCTAATTCATTTATCTTATACATGTATTATTGTAAATTGTTGACCTAAACATCATTTAGTTATTATAATTATCTTGAAGTTCCAATTCTTTTGTATTACTCCTTCCGTCCCAAAATTATTGTCCCCCGACAAAAAACACACAGTTTAAGAAAAGTGCATTTATTACAGTTTTTTCTTTCTTACTTTTTAACATAATGACAGTTTTACCCTTAGCTAATTAATTAAAGTCTTCTTTAAAGTTTGTAATTATAATTTCAAGTAAGGGTAATATGGTAAACTTGATCAAACTTTCCTATCTATTTTTAGTAGTGGACAATTAAATTGGGACATCCCAAAAAGGAAACGTGGACTATAATTTTGGGACGGAGGGAGTAATGTTTACATAATCGAATGACGCATAATACGATAATAATGACTTCGATGACATATTTTGTATATATAAAAAAAACTTTGTACTAATAAAAGAGAACCACAAAAGTTAAAAAAAAAATTACAAATTGATTTCGGATTCAACTTTTTTATCTTTCATCTTTTATTTGACCAATGATGTATCAGTAATCATGACACATCATTTTATGGAAAAGTTTTTGTAACTTTTTATGATCATAGCATTTCTCCTAACAAAAACCATAAATTAAATGTATCAACAAAGATAAGCATTTTGCTCTTAACATAACAAAAGGATTCATTTTTTAATTTCTTATATGGATATCATAACAACATATGAAATCAATAAGTATAAATTTATTAGTATCATTTGTCTTTTTCCCCTTCAGCTTTTTTATTTACTTCAACCATTGTTCCCCCAATAAAATGCTAGTGTTGTACACATGTACAGGGGAAATATTGAGACTAAGAGTAATCCGACCAAACCAGGTGACCAAACCAGACTGCTACATCAGCGCCATCTCAGTTTTCTCTCTCTTAGACCAAACAGTGACCAAACCCTTGTAATCCGACCGGACAAGTGACCAAACACTTTTTCTAAAAAGATTAAAATTTCATTACTTAAAATAAAACATTACAATAAATAAAATTAAATTAAAAACAATACAATAAAATTAGTGCTTATTTTCTCTACGCCAAAGATGTTCGACTAAATCGGCTTTGAGACTAAGATGAGAGTCCGAATCGTTAATATCTTTGATAACTTGTAACCGATTTTCTTCTGATCGTATTGGATCATCTTCACGATGTTGTTCTTCCCGAAAAAACTTGAGAGAGATTGCATTCTTTCTGTCTTTTATGATCATATTATGTAATATGATGCAAGTGTACATCAATTTCGTAATTGTCCGAAGACTTCGTGTCCTCATTTCCTCTTTATGTTAACAATAAATGTATATGATTCAATGCAAAGCTAATTTACTCAGTAAGTTATTCGAGAAAAAATAGAGCAATAATTTCGTTAAGGACATTCAGTATCAATAAAGGCATACATTTTTGTTGCATGGCACATTATTGATATTATTAATTATTTCATGAAACATTTAAAAATATAGTGTCCAAATCAAGTAAAAGGATTATTTCTAGAAAGGTGGTCCCAAATATATTTTGCCATTTTTTGTCTTCAATTTGCTCGGTGAACATGTAGCCCCAACAAATAAAAATGGTGGGTATGTTTGGTCTAAGTAATGGGGAGTAGGGTGGGGTTGCATGAAGACCAACCAAACCGTAGAGTAGGACTACCATCAGTCTGACAATACACATCGTTTGTAATGTGTACTCTTATACAAACTTGTAAGAAAGAATTAACAAAATCACTTTGTGTGGTAACTGATTAAAAAACCAGTATGCATGTTTTATATTTCAAATATCAACGCTTATCAATTAATCGAACTTATTTTTCATGGGTGAAAAGTTATATGCGTCGCCAATAGATCCTTGCAGCCAAAGTATTTTAAGAACTTTAAACTTCTAGCATTGGAGCATATCATCTGTAACAACAGTTTTTTATTCTATTGCTCATCGAAAACTAATAAAGGGACAAATTGGCATACCATTAACATAGAGATGCATTCTTTGAGATCAAATCAAAAGAAATTTTATTTTTTCCTAAAGTCGATCTTGAAGATCGGTTGGGCCAAAAATGATCCCAGGAGGATAGACACCACCTTTTGGAAGATCCTGGCGCTGCTTCAAGAGGATCAGAGCCCACTGCACAAGAAAGATCAGTGTTGTTAACTTCCCAATTTCAGGTCCCGTTACTCTTGTTATAACTTCAGTACATGGCTTTGCATTTCTTTGAGAAAAGATTAGCATCATTGAAGAGTGATCAAGCCCTAACCAACAAACCACATATTAAACCTCACACTCTCCACTTGCTCCTCGGCTGTACCCTCTTTCTTGAACCCCCAAAATCTGAACACCGAAGGAAATTTCAACAAAAGCTACCTCCCAAAAGAGAAGCTACCCAGCATGCTGATTGATAACCCTATTGCAATAAAACTGATGAGACCCAAAATACTCTTAGTAGCTGTCTTTACTCCAAATGCGCAGGTTTGATTGTTGACCAAAAGGCAGCTCGTTTCTCTTCCTGTTTAGGGTCTTCATTGACACCTTGAAGACCGCTAGGGTTATCTGTAAGGTCTCCGGACAACAATGGGATCCGCTGATGGGAGCTCTACTGTACTTGTTAACACTAAAAATTATAAAAAGCTAACATTTTAATCCTTCAAGATGCAGTAGATCAATGATCATTCTTTTTTAACAGCAAATTCAACACATCACATAGAAACTTTGGGTACCTATCACCAGCCAACAAAGAGTCCTATGGTGTTGGACTGTTGGGCCTTGCCATTCATCTATATATTTCACTCGTCTTCTTTGACATTTTATTGAGTACACATTAGAGGATGCCTTTTTTCCTAAGTACACATTAGAGAACGTGCTACTTAATAACAGAAAAACAAAAGTATTATAAGAAAATAGGTATAATAAATGCACTTGCGCTTAGTTGAGGATCTTGGAACGAATTATAAAACCAGGGACACCACTTGTTCCAGTTTTTTTATCAAATCACATATTATCATAAGCAGTGTGATTAAGATATTTTTTTCCTAGAACAATTTGAGTTTAACATGCATATCGTTGATATGCAATTAATGCAACTAACATCTATTTACACAACTTAAAAACACACATGTTTCAACCATTATCGCGTTAGATAATCAAATGATACAACACTAATGAATTACAACAATTTTTAGTATACCTTTTAGCATTCTCAGCTACTCGTGCAAGAGCAATAAGTGCAGCCACTAAGGAGCCGCCAAATAAGCCGACAAGTGCTCAGATGCAACAGGAACAATAGTCTTTCCACCTAACGCAATAGCCAACCTATCTAAACACTCATGTCCAACACTATAATTACTTTACTCACCAGTATCATATGTCACGCAAATTCATCCTCAATATCGAACAACATCCTCAAAAATATCCTAAACAACCTACTAAAAAACTGTTGGAAATCTCCTCATCATACCAAATGCCCTTAACCAACTTGCTTCTGCCAACTTAATTACAAAGTCAATCGCCACATAACTTGTCCCTTCCTCCAACGTTTTCTAAGGAACGAAAGAAATAAATAACAAATTGGCATGAAACTTGAGGGATTGTTCATGTACAACACAACAATTAAATTATTAACTTTAGTTCCTTAGCAACAGTTGCTTTACCTTCTCTTGTGCTCATATTACCCTTTGACATATTCTTGAAGTCTATAAAAGAATACTAATTGAACTACAAACAGCTTGGACGACAACTACTATATCATACCTAGGACTACGTTCTAGCCAACACTATTGAACATGCTTTCAAAGATAATATCTTGTAAGAAAAACAACTAACATCATGCTATGTAATTTTTAGCTTACTATATGTTAGATGTATAACATTACCTCCTTCACCTCCATGTGTAAATCTCTCATTATTATATGGATTATTTTGTGAGTTTCATCCTGGTTGATTTACCATACATGTTGTATTGTTGTACCTATATAAATTCCACAAATAAAATTAGTTTGTAACACATCACATGAGCGTTAAACATATTTATAGTGTCCTCATTGTAGTTGATGAAATTTGAAGATTGTTTGAATAGAAACATTCGCAAATGGGTCTAAACAACTATCTATACAAAGATTTAGACTTTAGTGATTTTCATATTAGTGGGAGACATTGAAAGCTTTAACCTATGTTATATAAATAATGTCTCTTAATCATAGAATTATACTAAAAGCAGGATATATATAGCAAGGTTTTGAGACCATGTACCATTTCATAAGCAGAAACAATCATAAGGATCATGCTCGGGCTAGTAATTCGCATCTCATTCTCTTTAATTAGTTCCTCAGCTTGTGGCTTTTCAAACCATTGGCATGGGCAATCAATATAACACACGTTGCACCCACCATGTTATACTATGAGCAACCTCCTCAAATAAATTCAGCTATCTCCATCCCTGAAAAGTTTTCCATAAACAGCTTACAAAAACTACTTAAAAATACTTTTTTCGCGACACTTAAATCTCTGTTATAATATTTGGACAAAATGGATTAAGTTGTCCACAATTGCAAATGCATCAAATTATAGGGTGTCAAACAGTAACTATAAGTCTAAAAAAATATCCCATGTTAAATACTTTGTTTTTTTAAACCGTGCATTTATTCACGAAACATCTTCTGATAAAATTTAAGTCATCCTACGTCAATTTTTTCTATTAACTGAATGCCAAAAAAAATTTAATGGCATTACACTATGCACACACTGATTTGAAGAACCTTTTAGATAACCAAAAATGCTTCTACAACAACTCCATACTATTTGAAATGTTTTTTAAAAAAAAATGGTCATTAACACAAACCAAAAATGTTTAGTTTGGCGAACATGATATCGTCTCTTAACTCACTCGATTACTTCTTACTAATCTCATATAACCATATCATATTCATATAATATTAGTTAAACACATACTATTTAACTTATTTTTAAAAGAATATAACCAAATTACATATTACATGAAAATCTCCAATCATGGGTAATACCAACATATCCTGAGACATATTGTGATGAATGGTCTATTATTCATTAGTAATCTACTCAACAAAATTAAAGTGTAATTTCCACAACTTCTATAAAGTTCTATGTCATGGTCGCGCCAGCGCTCCATCCAGTAATTATTTAAAGTTTTAACTATCATATACCAAACACAATTTTACAACTCTGAATTATAACATATATAACTTTTGATTGCTTAGAACTTTTAAGTAAAACATAGATTGTGCCAAAAATTAAGGGCTTTTGCCATATAGGTACCAATAGAGTAGGCATCGAATCATAACAATTTAATATGGTATCTAGCTAGGATATTTAAGATACATGGGTTGTTACGAATTTGATTTACTTAACAAATGTTTCACAATAAAAACTCCTTTTGCATTTGTTTACTGATACCAGTTACATCTTGTAACCTCAAGGACCTTCTTCCCACCGAAAGCATTGATTGAAAAAGTGTGAGCTGGAGATGGAGCCAATTGAAGGCACACAAACAAACATTGATATTACATTATATCACATTAAGATTTAGTCTATAGCTACACATTAAAACATACTACTACCAACTCATTAAAGAAAATACTTTTTAACGTAAATTCTTAGCATTCAACCTCGCCCACACTCAATATGCTAAACTATTATTAACTAATCAGATGGCAATCACTAATATCAGAAGATGGAGCTTTTCTATATCTATTGCTACTTTAAGGTCCCAACAGTGGTCATATTTCTTTGTATACTTGAGCCTAACCTGTCATGTAGAATGCTAATGGACCAAAATATATAGCATGCTAATGGCCCAAAGTAGTATTTTATGTCAATATTACTGGAATAGGTAAATGAATGGTGTTGGATCAAAAGATGGCAGAATAGTAATTATTATTATTTTCTTTCAATATTAATGGAATAGTTTAAGTGGAATTGGAGTCAACCCCGATAGTTGACTGGAATTACATAATATGTGGTTCATTTGACTATGGATTATTTGCAGGATATCCGGTTTGGTCCACATAACCCCATGTTCCTCATGCGTGTCCAATCCTGAAGTTGGTTCTATATTGAAAACTCTCGACATATATAAAAAAGCTATAATACTCATTCTATGTACAATATGGTTTATTTAATGTAGCTCCAGCTGCAAACAGAGTTAAACAAACTTCAGCAATATGCATTCACATAACACAATATTTGGCACAATGTTTGTACTCTAATGAGTCTAGTGAAACAATTTACGTCTTCACTACCCACCGAAGTTTCCCAACAATCATCTTAATCCTATCCCTTTCGACAATACACAACTTAAAGGCATTAACTCATTCCATGACATTTATCACTCACAAATATTATATTATATTATCAAAAAAAATAGAATACACTTAAAATTGCTCAAAATTAGTTCACAAATAATCACAAAAAGCCCCTAATTCTTATCATATTCACGAATACCCAAGCAGGTCCTAACTCATATCAAATTACATATGTTTATTAACAAATGTATACGCACAAACCTCTAATTCGAATGAACATTTAGCCGCAAAGATCAATAAATTTTTAGTTAACTGCAAAACAACCAACTAATTTCAAGTTTATCAACACTAAGCAAATCGAATTAGCATATTAAGTCAATCGAAATGAAGAAGTAACTTTGATAATGGAAAATAAAAATCATACCGTGCTTGTTAAATTAAGTTATCACATATAACACGATCGACTGTGGAGATGGGTGTACCAAAATTGATTTTAAGGATTTGTGTTATGAAGGAACTAAGCAATGTAAGGTTTTTGATAAATTATTTAAATTCACAAGGGTGGACTTGGGATGTAATTATCGTCGCTCAAAATCTATATTTGGATGCAGATAAGAGCATCCACAATGCTTCTACTTCAAAATGTCTTTTTAGTTTTGGCACATCACTTTCTCATTAATTTTGTCATTCAAAAAGCTATGCTTACAAAAGTTCCTCAATGCAAAAAAGCTATCCAAAAGTTTTTTACAATAAATTAAATGCATAAATACCACCAAGTCTTAAGTGTCAAACCAAGTCTTTCATCAAAAAGTTTTTCAACAAGTCTTTAGCACAATGCAAAAAGTTATTAAAAAAGCTTTTGCAAATAGTGAAAAGCTTTTCAAAAACCATACATTGGAGATGCTCTAAGGATTGTAAGTTTTTGTCTCACATCACAACACTATTCCCTTCTTTTTTAAGTCTTTTTCTTTATGTTTTTGACACTTATACTTTTATGTTTAATTTTCTTTTTTTCACTATACAAATACGCGTGGTGATTTTTTTTGCCAATTTTGGAAATTTTTTGGGCTTTCTAATTAAAAAAATTTAAGAAAAAATAATAAAAATAATCTAATAATTTCTTAATAAGGTATGATTTGATTTTTTTTAAATACGAATACCCCACTTGATGTTTTCCTTTACTAAATAAAAGATTAAATTTATGAAAGTTTCTCTATTTTAAACTTGTTTGAAAAATGTTTCAGATAACTTATGAATAGGGTTTTTTTATACGTCAAATATAAGACTTAGATATGTTTTATTGTAAATTTTTATATTAGTTGGTAATTTTTATATTAGTTAGTAATATGATACATAAATAATTGATAACTTGTTGTGGCAATCATTCTGGTGTATTTTTGGATACGTCAGAAAAAGGTATTAAAATATTTACACAATTTATTACTATAATTTATTAATTTATTAATGTTTATTAATTTTGTTTTGGCCCCAATTCATAGATTTAACTACTTAAGTTTTGTATCTTTGTAAGCTATATTGTTCTCGTGAATTTTGTGAGTATATCAGCTCTTGATACCTTATATTCACACAACGCTCACACGCTTCGATTTAATTTGAATAAAAGAGAATGTGAATTTGTTAAATAACAGTTTTTAGTAGCTTTAAGAAAATGAGTTGCAATGTATGATGTATCGTACTAAAAGATGTACATTGGGGCATTAGGCTACAATTAATATTTTTACTCATCAATAAGCAACAAGATGATCGTTTTTGAATTGCAGTGCAACTTAACTACAGTATTTAATTTGAGTTGAAAGCACAAATCCCTATTTGAATTTGTCAATATAAGCAACAAGATGATCATTTTTGAATGAGAAATGCTAAATCCACACCCATTTTACACATACAAATTTCATACCCATATGTGTCAAACAAATATAGGTAGTGGAAAAAAGAAAGAGAAAATTTGATAGATTGTGATTGGTCCAAGTTAGATGCCACATGTGCATGTGGAAGTTTTTATGTGAGTTGGGAGTGGATCTAGCATTGCTCTTTTTGAATTGCAGTTCAACTTAACTATTTAAATTTGAGTTGAAAGCACAAATCCCTATTTAAATTTGAATATCTATTTTAATTAATTCAAATTTTGAATAAATATAAATAACTAGATACGAGAACGTTAGAAGGAATAGAGTTTTAATGGTAGTTAATGTGCGGTACGGGTATTATTTATCCTAACATGGGAAGACAATAACTAATCACATTGATTATTATAATAAAGTTATTTATTGAGTACTATTAGGCTGCACGGTATGGTGGTGAGTTTACCACTAACTCACCTAGGTGAGTTCCCAAGTCGCGTGTGAGTGTCATCCCACCCTAAAAGTGACTTTTGCCACCTCAATTTTGCTAGGTGAGTTTTGGGCACTTTTTGTGTCAATTAGGTGGGTTACTCACCTCACGGTGAGTTTTATTTTGTGGGTCCTTTTTTTTAATTAATATATTTTATTTGGCTGTGAGTGTGTGTGGGTATTTTGTGAGGGTATATTTTATATAAATTGGGTATTTTAATGAAATATGAGTTTTAGTTGTAAGGTGAGTTCTTATTACGGTTGAAAGATGAGTTGTAAGGTGAGTTTTATTTAGAGAGAGAAAGCTAATGTGGCGCTGACGTGTCAAGTAACTTTGTCACCACCATACCATCCAGCCTTATAACTTTTGGGGTGCCTTTTGTTTTGTATATGGGTTGGAATTGAATTTGAATTTGGATTTGATATAAAAAAAATATAAGAAAGAAAATTATAATTGTTCAAATTATATATTGAGAAATGCTAGAAAAAAATAATTACAAAATAATATCCACAAAATAATATATATGGTATATTATTGAATTAGTATAAAAGATAACTTAAAAGTAAGAAAGACATGTCATTTTATGGATATTGTTTTGTAAATATTATATGGTTCTATTGCTCTTATATATATTTTGTTTATATATAAATTAAGTTGTTGTATATTATTTTAAAATATAAAAAAAACAAAACTAATACAGTAATAAACAAATGTGGTAGTTGACATTTTTCAAAGAAATAAAAAGTAAAATGTGATTGGTCGGTATCATTCAAAGTGACTAGTGGAGAATAAACTCAAATGTATCACTCTAAACCTTTTGTCAGTAAAACAAAAATGTATTAAACAATTTATTCGAAGTTTCTTTGAATCAAAATTCATTAATGCACCAATCAGGAATATGTTCTAATAAAAAGTAAGTATTTTATATTGCATCACCTTTTTTAAGAAAAAAATGTGCCACTCTAGATAAACTAAATTCAATCTCTGCGTACAACTTGAATTTTTTAGTTCCTTTGAATATGTTAATTACTGTAGATTACAGTCAAAACGAAATGGTAATTATAAAAGCTTCCTAGAACACTTCAATAGGAGATCCCAATGTGAAAGTTGCTACAATTTCACTCCATGTGGAATTTGAGTTACAGTAATTGTCATACTCGATCGGCAGAAACGAAACCAGTACATAAAACGACCAATGCATGTATAATAAACTAAACAATACTATTAAACAATACTACTAACACAACTTTTAGAAACCGGGTGTATTTTTAACAAAAATCGTGGTTCTTTAACAAAATTAACACTACGTCACAAAACACGAGTGTTCCCGATAACCGCGGAACACCTCTGATGCTGTCCCTGTGAATGTCGATACATACAAATTATACTTTTCAATTGGTTTCATACAATGTACTATAAGCTAAAAGGACAACTCAAATTGCAACCAAGCCATTTTTACATTGACACTTTGACTTATCGTATACGTATATACACACTCCGAAGTATAATGAAATTTCATATCAACTTCTTGTTACTTTTTACGGAGTATCTTACAAGACTGCAAAACCAATATAACATGTTTCCAAATAATTGCGTATATTTTCTTACAAATGGTTAAATTAATTTATTATTCACATATCATTTTCAATAAGGATATTACTTCGTTAGCTAGTTTTTATATAGTAACTAACAACAAAATTGTATTTTTGCTACTAAATCTTTTGACAGTAAGATTATGAACCTTACAGTCATCAGAAAGGTCTTGGAATGATGTTCAATAGGTGTCGACGTACAAAGCCTCCATTGGAAAAAGGCCACAAATTTACATATAAATACGTATAATATTAAACATCTATGGGTCTTATAATTCAAATTTATAAACATTTTTTTTCAGTTTACAAGTATAATAGAATCTCTTTATTGTTCTTGCCTTGAGCTCTCGAAAACGACAGGATGATCCTGACAGTCACTCAAAGTTAGTCTAGTGCTAAAAGTGTTATGACTATCATCACGAAAATGCCAGTAGTTTCAAGCTCAATTTACGTCAGGTGCAAATAACCTTGGTCACATCAATCTTTTGAAATGATAGAGCTTTATCTGATTTGAGTTTGT
The DNA here is from genome assembly GCA_026074375.1 of Tanacetum coccineum. Classification (NCBI taxonomy): domain Eukaryota; kingdom Viridiplantae; phylum Streptophyta; class Magnoliopsida; order Asterales; family Asteraceae; genus Tanacetum; species Tanacetum coccineum. The sequence continues at coordinate 1,006 of BQNB010006789.1, read as the reverse complement.
GTGGATGTAAGCTCAAACCTCGCAAATTAGTCGGCTAAAAATAAAAAACTATAGTTACTCAAAATTATAAACCTTCCATAATTTATACAAAGTTAAGAATTTCTTATTTCTCTGGCTGCAAGTTTAGAGCAAAGATATTGCATTTTAAATAGTACTACTTGATAGGTATTAGTCGATTTAAGATTAGTTCATTTCAGAGTTGAACAATCAAATCAAGTGTGGAAAGAGAAAGAGAGTCACGAAAAGAATGTGATTTGAGGAAAGATTACGCGTATATGGAGGGGGGAGCATCATTGATTGGAAGCATGTGCATGGTTCTCCAGCAACCGTGTTTATGCTTTCTATTTTCTACCTTTTAACCCCTCACTTTCCTCATTGGGGGTGCCCTCTAACTTTTGTGTGTACCAAAACATGATCATGTTTAATAACGTCTTTGGCCCAACATCGATGGGTTAATACACAAACAAGTATTAAAGTTTTCAAAAAAATTGACCAAAGTAACTAGAGTTTCATTTTGTTCATCTGAGTTACTCATGTTCAAGCTTTTGTTCATCTGAGTTACTCATGTTCAAGCGACCCGTTGATTATGTTACTCCCAATTTTACAACTTGAGATACCTGGTAAAATCCTATGTGGCGATATCTATTTTATTATTCTTTTTCTTTATAGTTGATCTTAACATATTTTATTGACTGTGTGCTCCCAAATCATTTCTTCTTCTCTCTCTTTGTAAATGGGAAATGATTTGTATACTTAACTTTTTTTGATCGGGACATTCTTGTTTATGCATTATATTGTTGTCCCGTAAATAAACTAGGACATTCTTGTTTATGCATTATATTGTTGTCCCGTAAATAAACTATATTGTAACTGTTTGTACATATGAGTGTGCCAACCAATTCTTGATGTGTGCAAATCATCTCTCATCTCTCATCTCTCTAAATCACACACACACATAACTAATTTCTCATCTCTCTCTAAATCATTCCAGATCATAAAATGCTAG
>BQNB010006788.1:63133-84055 GCA_026074375.1 Tanacetum coccineum | reverse complement strand
CTATCTACGCGGCATTATCCTTTTTCCTTATGATAGTTAGATGGCTTATAATATGAAGATATTTCAACTACAACGAAACTATGTAAGTGCGAAGTAAATTATGTAGCACAATGGTGTTCCTACCGTCTAATCTTTAAACAACATAAATGTCTACTAAAAAGAATAAATATAGTGTGTTATAACAGAGCCTATCTTTCATTATTTCCCTTTCTCTAAGGAAGTGACAATAGGTAAAGTGATGTTAGTGTTGCTAGACATTTTATCAAACACTTTGTAGGCAATGATTTAATAGCCGAATGATCGCTAAACCTCACGAAGAAAGGATGAACGCTGGGCTGGCATGCTTAACACATGCAAGTAGGACGGGAAGTGGTGTTTCCAGTGGCGGACGGGTGAGTAACGCGTAAGAACCTGCCCTTGGGAGGGGAACAACCAAAATAATCCGCTAAACCTAAGTATTATGAACTCAAATCAGCAAGCAAATAACAACTTTATGCCGGGGGGGGGGGGGGGGGGGTTAAAAAATTGTGTGGGGGGGGGGGGGGGGGGGGGGGGTAATGTTGGGGGGGGGCCCGATAACCGTTCGATACTAGGTCAGAATCAATGTACTCAATTAGACAAACAAATCAAACAATCAAACATGTAGAAAATAATAAAAAAATAAACACAAAAGACAAACAAATTTATTCCAACGAGATATACAAAAATTTTAGAGCAATTGACATAATATCTTCGTAATTAAATGAAATTAATTCGTGATAATTAGGGATTCGATATAGCCTCCAAAAAAATTAGGGCAAAATGGTGCTATAGTGTGTGAAAATGAGATTCGAAAGGTGTCAGCGATGGCAGAATAGTGCCATAGGGTGTGAAACACTAAAATCGTGTTTTTAGTGTATGTTTTTAGCGTGTAACTGTGTTTTCATTGTGTGTTTGGTGTGAAATGGGGGAGAAGAAGATATGAAAGAAAAATATGGTACCCGTGTGTAACACCTCAGAAAAATTTAGAGCTCTTTATCATTTTACACCAGAGCACGTGTCACAAGCAATTGCCAAAATTCCTGTTACTTTCCAATAAAAGGTTATCCGTTAAGCGACATGCAATGTTTTGCGCTATCGAGAGTTATAATAACGCATATAAACCACTACCTTGCTAGCGGATCAAAAAGGAGTATTTTAGAAAACGCGTAGCAATAAAAAATCATTTTCTTTCTCACACCCTGTGAAACAAAGTCGCACAGCTATACAATATTGTAAACCCGTCCATACTTTAATAAATAAAGACCATGAATGGACCAATAATTAAATCTTACTAAATAAACAATACACCTTAACGTTTCATTATCTCAAAAACTCTAAAACCATGGAATAATTCTAAATAGGCAAACCAACGCCATCATTACTATCTTACACATAATGCCTTACACCTTACCCTTCACATCCTACGTCTTGTTTCAAATCTCAATTCATCAATAGTACCTATTCTTTAACAGTATTGATAAAAATCAATTATAACAAATAGTATTACATTCATCAATAGTATGAGTAAATAATGCCATTCACATGCATATGAAAAATATCAGGAAGCTAGTAATAATGTAAGTGTAAATAGGGGCATGCATGCACACTTTTAATTTTGAAAATAAGAAGTAAAACAATAAGGTTCAATTTAGAGTTTCGTTGGGTCTAAAGAGCAAAAGGGGGCGTCGGGTTTTAAAAGGAGTAGAAACAAGAAAAGTTCGAGTTTCCTTGACACCATCACCTCTCTTCGTTGACTAGCAAAATTTGGACCTCAGTGAGTCACACTTGTAACCTTACGTCTCTCATATCATGTCACATACCTAGTAGTATAGCGTGCGACAAAACAAAACATGTCTAGCCTTTGGCAAGCTAGACGGGAGCCTCGACTCGGCATGGAAAAAGCACGACGTGCATGGTACCGCCCATACATGGCCCTCGTGTAAGTACGCATGCCGAACTCTTTGTGTACCACGCATGAAATAACAACGCATAGGAAGGCTAGTGTGCAACATATCATTCGTAAAAAAACTAATAACGGACCAAGGAAATTTACAATAACATGGAACCTGAACAAAATCGTGAAACCTTGGCTCACTAGGGACTAATAAACACTAGGATTATACGTGATTTTTTTATAATAGTTCTTATATGATAACCTCGATACGTAACATGAGCGTAATCCAAGTAACAAGGACCGAGCCACAGCGAGCCATTGGTCCACTGTTGGATATGTCATAACCCTAAAAGGACCCAAGCAAGGTGTGCTCGTTGGTTTGTACCAAGATGCCGTAATGTTGGTCAGCTAATTGTCGTACGAGACGCACCCCACTGCATACCAACAAGCCGTATCAGGCTGCTGCCTTGTCGTAGCTGTTGGGCTGCAGAGGACGTAGCCGGGTCCTTGTGTCTCGACATTAAGCGACCTCGTGGCTGAATATAGGAGTCGGGATCATGCGGGTTCAATGGGAAAAATGAGATACACATATTATGAGCTACCATGTGGGAGAGAAGAAACCACAACAGTGGTACTAACTCTACTATTAGGCTCGGCAGAAAACAAAAAAAGGAGAATAGGAGTAGGACATGTGGGTTTTGTCTTGCACAAAAATAATACATATGATACCTACTACCACTTACATGTAATTTACCCTAAAATAATCTAGACGTAAAGGAGTTTTAGCATGCGTGTTTTCTAGTCTTTGGGTCAATCTATGCCAAGAACTCAAACGAATTAGTAAACTCGTTAACAAAGCAAGATTTACTCTAAAAGTAGAAAATTATATAACCTAGCACATTTGATGAACTAGGAATAGATAATGACCCTTTAAAATTAATAAACGAAAATTTAACACGGCTTTTATGTAAATTCCTTGACACTAAAAATATTTAAAAGATTATTCGTGATTAAAATGTAAACATAATAGAATAAAAGGGCGTAGAAATTAAAATATGAAAGACTAGACATTCGACAAACACTATTTAAAAGAATTAGGGGACCACGTGTGACAATATGGAAAATTAAGGGTTTTAGTGGTAAATAAATAATCCTTATAAATTAATTAAACAAGTCGAACGAACCGTGATAAATAGAACTGACAATTTTATGAATTAATTGACGATTACGGTGTAAATAAATAAACTTAGCCACTAACAAATGATGCCCATATCTTTCCTAAGATATAGAACTTGTAAATATAAGTCACATCGCATAACAGTATAACTTATAATATGAAGATATTTCAACTACAACGAAACTGTGTAAGTGCGAAGTAAATTGTGTAGCACAATGGTGTTCCCACCGTCTAATCTTTGAACAACATAAATGTCTACTAAAAAGAATAAATATAGTGTGTTATAACAGAGCCTATCTTTCATTATTTCCCTTTCTCTAAGGAAGTGACAATAGGTAAAGTGATGTTAGTGTTGCTAGACATTTTATCAAACACTTTGTAGGCAATGATTTAATAGCCGATGATCGGCTAAACCTCATGAAATGAAAGGATGAACGCTGGCGGCATGCTTAACACATGCAAGTAGGACGGGAAGTGGTGTTTCCAGTGGCGGACGGGTGAGTAACGCGTAAGAACCTGCCCTTGGGAGGGGAACAACCAAAATAATCCGCTAAACCTAAGTATTATGAACTCAAATCAGCAAGCAAATAACAACTTTAGCCCTAAACCTTATCGATACTAGGTCAGAATCAAATGTACTCAATTAGGCAAACAAATCAACAATCAAACATGTAAATTAAACACAAAGACAAACAAATTATTCAACGAATATACAAAATTTTAGACAATTGACATAATATCTTCGTAATTGAATGAAATTAATTCGTGATAATTAGGGATTCGATATAGCCTCCAAAAAAATTAGGGCAAAATGGTGCTATAGTGTGTGAAAATGAGATTCGAAAGGTGTCAGCGATGGCAGAATAGTGCCATAGTGTGTGAAACACTAAAATCGTGTTTTTAGTGTGTGTTTTTAGCGTGTAACTGTGTTTTCATTGTGTGTTTGGTGTGAAATGGGGGAGAAGAAGATATGAAAGAAAAATATGGTACCCGTGTTTCTGTAATTGTTTATAAAGTTTGAGTTTTTTGTCAGATTTGGTCCTTATACTTTTAAGTGTTAGATAGAAAAAAAGAATGATGTGTGTTTAAGTGAGTGACGAACAGTTTCGTCATTAAGTTTGAATAAGCTCTATGACGAACAAATATCGTCACTAACAGTTACAATAGTAACAAAAATCATTCGTTGCTAAATTATTTAATGCGGGTCGGGTTATTAAAATCACGTTGTGGCTTTTTTTGCTAAGGTAAAAGTAATTTTTTAGACTTTTTTTTTGTTTTTTAACTCGAGAAGGTGAAAAGTTATGAATGTGAGTTATTATTCGATTGTGATTGTCAATTTAGTGAAACAATTTTTGTGACTACCTATCCAATGTTAAGTGACGAAAATTTCATGACTAAGGAGTGTAACAAAAAATGAGTTAAACGTGAACCATTAGTGTTGATAGAAATAATGCCTAAAAATATTATTAATATTTTTCACATCCTTACATTAATTCGTCATAATATATATAAGTGATCAGATATAGTGACGACAAACTCTATTGTCACTAAAATAGTGTTAATAGTGACGAAAAATATGAGTCCGTCATTAAATTTCCGTCACTATAGCCCCCTTTTTCTTGTAGTGATCATAAGCGATAAGGGAGCACGTACTATTATGGTAACGAATAAGGTTCGAGCCAAGCTGATTTGGATTGTGTTATGGCATTCTCTTCCGGCTAGAAAAAATAAAACATGGGTTACATCTTTTGCAAAAACAAAAAATACACAATTTCGTCAAAAATAAAAACTCTACAACCACACTCATCACCTAAATGCTCGTTGTATTATCAATTGGATCATCCAGATCCATATCAATATATTCAAATCATTTTGTCAAAAAATAGCGAATATAAATTAAATATAAAATTATGGCTCAAAATCAACGACTCTTAAAATATTAGTAAAATTCTGCCACACTTGATGTGCCGACGAACGTTTTCATATCTTGCATTAATAAAGATCTCATGTTTTGCATTGATACGGAAACTTGATAAAATAGTGCATTTGACATATCTCGAGTGAATCACGCCTTAATAAAATATTTTTGGATTTGGTTTGCTAGCAATAGAGCCCTTCCATATTTTGCCGGTATCTACATTGATCCTCTTTGAGACTTGTATTTTCTATTTTATAGTTGTCAGTTCGTAATTGCGTTATTATGTTTATCTTTAACAAAGATTTATCAATTTTTTGTTGAGCCAATGAAAAAAAAATTGGGTATTCTGTGTTTAGCTTGAACGTGATGGTTCATCTCGAGCTTTTCTTTAGAGCAAGAACTTTATTTTATTTAACTTAAATCCTTACTCGCAAAAATTAGAAAATGACATATTGTGTTTAAGTTAAACATTAGAGAATCCCGGTTTAAAAAGTAACAAATCTGAATGTATTCTTTGAATTTATTTTAATCAACTTTTAAGACATCTAATGGTTTGCCTAATTGGTTGTATCCACTACAAGAAAAAAGGCTTTAGTGACGAATGGAAAATCGTCATTAATAGAGGAAAATTCGTCACTAAACCAGCTTAATGGCGAAAATCGACGTCGTCACTTGTCGTCACAATAGCTCCGTCACAAATTTAAAAGTGACGAAATTAAATTTGACACTAAATTAGTGACGAACTAAAGTCGTCAGTGAAAGGTGTGTGACAACTCATTTCTTTACTTAATTTCATCACTAAAGTGGCTAATATCGTCACTATTTTCTGGAATTAGTGACAAAAAAATGCGTCATTTTTTAAGTGAATCTAACGGGAAACTAACGGAACCCTAACATCCAATAGTGACGAAATACGTCGTCACTTTCCAAAATCCTATATCCGGATAATGTCGTACCTACAATAGTAAACATGGGTATTTGCAGGCTGAAAATGCAAAACATTTGTTTAATCAATAATAAGAGATTACTTGATCCATACTAAAGCCGAAACATCATATTTATACAATAATTCAATTTGTAGCATATGTTTCCAACAAGAAAGTTATAAAGAGATAATCAATGTGATTCACCTTGATTGGAGTAGTGTCGCAATAAAATTATCACTTATAACCTCAATTACAATTTCTCTGAACTAGGGGAGCGACTGTATGATAGTTAAAGACTTAAAAATTGATGTTTTTATTGTTTAATTCACAGCAGGACTATTAAACAACGAGTGGAAGAGAATAACATATGCAACAGGCAATCGGGCAGATCCTTTACAGTTTGAGGCGGGTCATTTTAGGCCACTGATGCAACGTATCGGTCTAATACCTTGTTTTCCCCTACCTTTTGCTTCAAGATATGATGATGTAAGTTCTCCATCCCTTCATTATTTTGACTTCCCCTAGCATCCATCTTTCTTTGTTCCTAAATAAGAATAGTATAATAACATGTAATCTGAAATAAGATACAATGGGCATAGTAAAGTACTTAAGGAGTGGAATGAACTAACACACACACACTTAAGGAGCTCTATAAATCTACAAGTATACGAGCACATAAAAGTTGACTCAATAATCATAGAAGAAGTAAAGATGTCAGTTTTGTCATAGTTACTGATATTGGAATGCTTAACTTGAGCACAGGCATATGCAAAGAGCATATAATAGGCTGAATGGCCTAAACCGGAAAGACCCCCTAGTCTGGTGTACAACCACCTATACATCTCGACAATAATCATACAAGAATTCAACTCCACTCTTCATACTTAGTTATGGTTCTGGGGAGCATGTTGATACCCAAGTAGGAGTTTCAGGGTCTTATTTATGGTTTTGGGGAGCATGTTGATACCCAAAGTAGTTGAGTACATTGCATATGTTCAAAACCAAAGGACGTTTAATAATGTAAAGATGCCAATAACATGGGTCTCTGGCTATGGCATTCACGAGGCGATAGTTACAGAATCAGGTAGCTCTGCGTCTCTGACAACTAATAAGTGCCTAAAATGATATAGTGGCGATTTAAACACAATATTAAAGAATCATATTAGTCAAAGTAATCATGAAAGAGGTTGTGTGTGTTACTGCATATGCCAATATAGACTTTGTGTAAGAATTTAGGTTCGCAAGGGGGGAGGGCGATTGAGACGTGGGCATAAGGGCCATTATGACACAATTAAGAATTCGATTCATTTTCAATTAGGCCTTGCTCTAGCTTCTTTAGGGGTTATTACTTCTTTGGTAGCTAAACACATGTACTCTTTACCGGCTTATGCATTTATAGCACAAGACTTTACTACTCATCCCAGGAGTATAAAGCCAAATATGTAATATTTTTATAGATGTAGCAAAGTCATATGAATGATCTATATATAAAGGAAGAACATCTTACCACAACAGCAGACGAATTGTTCGATCTTCAAGATACATCGTCTTCGACAAGAAATCAATTCCAACAGTTGCCTGATCAACATAGAACACAATTTAGTCTAAGGTATATGTTATTGTGGTCACTCTTAAGCGAACTAGTTAACTTTAACATTTAGGCAGAACGGAAAAATTGTTATAACTTTGTTATGATCTTGTAACAAATATCTATAGAAGCTAACGACATAATTAACTCCATTAGACAGCATAACACAATAGCTCATCCTTCAGACTAACACAATGACACAACCAATGAAATCCTATAGATGCTAACACACTATTGCATCAAGTGTAAGACGGTGACCTCAGTGCAGCAAAGCCTCAAGGCTTGTGGAATTACTTTCTACAAGTTCCCTCCACTACTGAACATATCATTTCCATGAATACTGTTATCTCTAACCAATTCAACAGAACTCAACAAGAACAAAATCGGTCTAAATAACAATAATACAGAATTACCTACAATTTAGAATTTCAGATCATTCATCCTTACAACCTCCTATCTATTCACTACTAAACCAGGTTAATATGTTCACCGCTTATGTTATAACTCCATAACAACTCATGAAAGAAAAGCTCGAAGGATGCTCAAAGCTTGTCCGCAGGCCCGCAATCATGCTTAGACCATTGCTCAACAATATTTAAAAATGCAGAAAGAGTAGCTCAAGTAAAGACGAACAGAATACATTTACAATTGCATACGACCTTAAATTGCAAGCAAGATGGTGACATTCAACCGAGTTTTATGCACAAAGTTTGAATACTATCTACGCGGCATTATCCTTTTTCCTTATGATAGTTAGATGGCTTATAATATGAAGATATTTCAACTACAACGAAACTGTGTAAGTGCGAAGTAAATTGTGTAGCACAATGGTGTTCCCACCGTCTAATCTTTGAACCAAAAATAAAACAAAATGTCTACAAGAAAGAATAAATAGAGTGTGTTATAACAGAGCCTATCTTCCATTATTTCCACTTCTCTAAGGAAGTGACATAGGTAAATTGATGTACTTGTTGCAGACATTTTATCAAACACTTTGTAGGCAATGATTTAATAGCCCGATGATCGGCTAACCTCATGAATTAAAAGGATGAACCTGGTGCATCTTAACACATGCAAGTAGACGGGAAGTGGTGTTTCCAGTGGCGGACGGGAGAGTAACGCTAAAACCGGCCCTTGGGAGGGGAACAACCAAAAGAATCGCTAAACCTAATATATGAACTCAAATCAGCAAGCAAATAACAACTTTAGTCCCTAAAAAACCTTATCGATACTAGGTCTAATCAAATGTCACCCAATTAGGCAAAACAAATTCAACGAATCAAAACATTAACATTAAAAAACACAAGAAGACAAACAAATTATTCAATGAATATTCAAAATTTTAGACAATTGACATAATATCTTTCGTAATTGACATGAAAAATAAATTCGGATGAATTAGGGATAGATATCCGGCCCAAAAAAAATTAGGGCAAAATGGTGCTATTTGTGTGAAAATAAATTACGAAAGGTGTCAGCGATGGCCAGAATTGCTATGTGTGTGAACAACTAAAATTGGGGGTGGTTTTAGTGTAATAATGTTTTTAGTTAGCGTGTAACTGTTTTTTCATTGTGTTCTTGGTGTGAATTGGGAGAGAAGAAGATATGAATAGAAAAATATGGTACCCGTGTGTCTGTAAATTGTTTAAAAAGTTTGGTTTTTTGTCAGAGTTTGGTCTTATACTTTGAAAGTGTTTGATAGAAAAAAAGAATTATGTGTGTTTTAAGTGATTGACGAACAGTTTTCGTCATTAAGTTTGAATAATCTCTATGACGAACAAATATCTTCACTAACAGTTCCAATAGTTAAACAAAAATCATTCTTCTAAATTATTTAAATGCGGGTCATTATTAAAATCACATTGTGGCTTTTTTTTTGGCGTAGGTAAAAGTAATTTTTTTTAATTTTTATTTTTGTTTTTTAACTCGAGAAGAGTGAAAGGTTATGATGTGATTTATATTCGATTGCGATTAGAGTCAATTTAGTGAAACAATTTTTTTTTGGGGGTTTTATGGACTACCATCCAAGTGTTAAGTGACGAAAATTTCATGACTAAGGAGTGTAACAAAAAATGAGTAACCGTGAACCATATAGGTTGATAGAAATAATGCTTAAAAGATTATTAATATTTTTCACATCCTTACGTTTGATAATCACAAAAATAAAAAACGTTCCAATGTAAAATTAAACGTAAACAGTAATTAGTAGTTAATTTTCATTGTCGATAATTTAATCACTTAAAGGTTATGAATAAACAAATACTTAATGCATTTTATGATCAATAAGAAATTTTTATTCAACCTTATAATTTTATAAAATGTTTAACATTTTTATAAACTTTACAAAACATTTCTTTTCTTACAATTAAATAAGGAAATGTTTAGAAATCAAATGTTCTGAACATAAAAAAACGCTAGAAATGTTCCAGAAATTCCCCTAACACAAAAGACAAACTGGGGGAAGGGGCCTCTAGCCTAGGCGGCCCCCTTACAATACACGGGCGGCCCCTTAATTTTAAGGGGACCGCCCCCTATTTAAGGGGACCGCCCATTAGGAGACTGACCTCCTCCAGTTTTTCCTATAAATGACTGAATTTTTCCCATACTATTTTCTCACCTTGTTGCACTCATTCTTTTGTTCTAAACAGCCCACAATTTCACTAAAATTCTGTGATCATTTAATCATATAAGCTTTTTTCCAAGTGACCAAACTTAATTCCTCAAGTGCAAGAGAGAATACTTCATCATTAAGTGAAGAAGTATTAACACCCTAAGTGCAATATTGCCAACCTTGTTACATCCATATCATAAATTGTAAATTCATTTGTATATCTTGTAAAGTGTGTATTGTCAGGATTTGGTGATATAGTAAGCAGTTGTTAGATCTGGGTGATACTCTCCTATATTGATAATAGTTTTGATATAATAGTGTGGAGAGGGGATGTTGTGAAGTTGTAAGTTGTGAAGTCGAGAAGAAGTCGTAAAGATGTGAAGTCGTGAACAAAGTTGTAAGTTGTGTTGTGAAAGATTGGTTTCTAGCTAAATAGAACTCGACATTTAGCTTAGTGTCGAAATTGATAAAAAAACTTGTGTCGGTTTTCTATCGCATAAGGGAGTTTGTTGACCATTAGTGAATAAAACTCACGAGTTTGGTGCTCGGGGAGTGAGTAAGGCCAGAAGAGGACTACGTAACCGAACAGTTATAAATCTTGCTGTTGTGGATTGATCTTTTTCAACTATTTTCTCTAATTCTTTTTATTTACTTTACTCATTTATATAGTTCATACAAATGTGCAAGTATTGAATTCACAAAAAGTCGAATCTAAGTTTTCATAAACAAACATAAACATAAAATAAAATTAAAAAGCGGTAAACTATTCAACCCCCCCTTCTAGTTTTCCACAATTAGTACTAGACTCAGTGACAAATACTTTCGTCACTAACACGTATATTAACGACAATTTATTACTTCGTCATAAATATATAGAAGTGACGAGATATAGTGACGACAACTCTATATTGTCACTAAAATTGTGTTAATAGTGACGAAAAATATGAGTCGTCATTAAATTTCCGTCACTATAGCCCCCTTTTTTGTAGTGATCATAGCGATAAGAGCACGTACTATGTATGGTAACGTATAAGGTCGAGCCAAGCTGATTTGGATGGTGTTATGGCGACGCCACCGAACAACACCCCACATGCGTTACCACGCACGCCATGTTTGTGCCGTACACCAAACGTGCAAGATCGTTTTTATGGGTTTGTGGGAATGCTGACCTTTAACTTATTCTAATGCCACTAAACAGAATTGCATCTACGGTATAAGACGTTAGCAAATTATAGTTAAATATTGCATATATGGTATAAGAACCAACAAATTAGATCCACGACCGAGCCAAATAGTAATTAAAAGTTTTTACACTATAATAAAGATCAAAAAAAGAAAACAAAGCTTAAAATGTACTTATTGCAGATAATAAGCTAAGAACATTACCAATACATAAATGACTCAAAGCTATCAACCTATTTCTCAATTCACCCTTCCAATGCTAACAACCCTTTCAACTTAATCTCAACCTCTTACATACCAAGTTATGAACAACTTAATCAATAGAGTGAGCAATATCAACCTATTGTTTGATCAAGTCATTTTAAACCTTTAACTCTAGTACATCAACACTTTCTAAACCCATTTCCAACCCACTTATTAATCTATTCTTCTGATCCAAAAGGTATTTTTAATATAATGTCAAACTATCTTCTACAGTCACATGTCAATTTCCCAATATGTTAATGGGTAAAAGCCATAAATTACCAACGTACTTTTTAAAATTTCCCGACTTGAACCCTTTACTTTTTTATTAACACTGAAACCCACGTACTTTTAAAATTTTAACCGACTTGAACCAAACGTTTGTATGCTAACCTATTGTTTAAAATAGTTATTCTTAATCTTCATCTTTAATGCATTAAGTCATTTTTAACCCATTCTTAACCTTTTACGAGACATGCAGACCCGTGCGATGCACACGGATTATATCTAATGTGTTTCAGATGGGTTGTGTGTAATTGTTGTTGGCGTTTTTGGCTTAGTCTTGTTGGTCATTAGAGTTTTGGTGTTGTGGTTATATTAGTTGTAAAAAGGGATGTCGTTCCATTTAACATATGTTTAGTATTAAACTATAAATACGTTTTTATTCGTTTTTATTTGTTTTCGTACGTTTTCGTTTGTTTTTATCCGTTTTTGGACGTTTTCGTCCGGTTTTATTTGTTTTCATATTTTGTAATCCTTTTTAATACGTTTTCGTACATAATGGGACTTACTCACTCCTTGCATGGCCGTGTAAAATCAATTTGATGCATTAATGGTTCTTATATAAAAGATAAAATCAATTTGATACATTAATGGCTATTGCATGAGGTTTGTGTATGTTGATCTCACGCCTTGATCGATTCTTTACGTAGTAAAGTGTTTGTTGCCTTGGATGAATCCAAAATAACAAAGATCGAGACTTTGTATGTATACCAAAGTGTATGTGGAATCTACACTTTGATACTCTAGAGATATTTACTAATGGAACAGTAATAACCAAAACAAACAATGAATACTAAACACACTGCTTCAATATTATTAGAATAATACGAGTACTCTTGAAGTACTGGGGTTACAAACCTTGAAGATATTACAAATTTTCTCTTTTAGTGTTTATATGACTTGAAAAGTATATTAACTTCTAAAACTTAGGATCTCCTTTTATAGAACACAAGGAGTCCTTTACAAATATAGCAGCCTATCTTTTAGGATCAGTTACACAATTCAAATACAAGTATAACAGATATACATTCCTTATTTTTCTCTTTGCATCCTTATCTCCAAGTGCAGCAGCGTAACAACCTGTGACTTTGAGCAGGTTATCGAAACCGTTTAGTGTTGACTATTGTAGCTGGTTGCAAATGTAATGGTTTTAAATAAAAGATAAATGATAAATATATATATATATATAATATAAAATATATCTATATATAGTATATATATATATATATAAATAAAAATATAAAAATTCGCGGTTTTAGTGGATTTACAAAAATATAATGATAATAATAATTAAAATACAAATCCTAAGTCCTAATCAAAACCCAAGATTAGACTTAGACTAAAATACTACCTAATTGCCTATAAATTTAATAAACCTAGAACCACTTAATCCCCATTCATGCTTTGGCCGCCATAAGGAAAGAAAAAAAAAAGAGGAGACAGATTTTTTTGGTTATCGCTTTAAAGGTACATTCGACTTTTAATTTATCTCGTTCGTAACTAATTTTCTAAGTAACTTAAATGTGATGGATTTTAGGTTTAAAAAATAGGGTATATAAATTAGGGTAACTAATTTTCCAAAAAGTTTTATGAAATTATGAAGTAGCTTATTTATTTAGATTAATTAGATTATGCCGATTTGATCATGCGTTATGGCTTAGAACACACTCGAATTAGATGCTAATTCCACTGCAGCAAGTTAGGAGTTTTTAACAAGCAAAACACATTCATAAAATACAAATACAGACAATTTACAACATACTTGAGAATAACCTCATAAAGCTTGACTTTCCTATAAATCCGCCACATAAGTTTTTAATGGTCGGGAAGTGGGTCAAGGATGGGCAATAACAAAATCAGTGTGTAAAACAGTTACGAATTTCCGTTTTGGTTTTGATTTTTCTAAAAATACATAGGCACTGAGTTAGAGGCTCTAAGTCACGTGGAAGTTATTTCATATATTCTGTGTGACCTCTGAATTTTGGCTAAGGTCAGAGAGGGGTCTAAGTTGGGTAATTAATGTCATGATTTTAGAAGGTCAGATTCTAAACGAATTATTAAACACTTTGGATTAATAAAATTCTAAGTGGTATTTAATAAAAGGGTAGTGACTTTGAGGGATCTATGAGAGGTTTTACATAGGACAATAAATGTAGGCATGGGTGAATTTTGTTGAATACAGGGAGTGTTTAAGTAGTGCGTTTAGAGCACGCAAGTGAGAGTAAAATTCTGCTTAAAACCAGAAAGTTTAAAGAGTAGCATTTAAGTATAGAAGAATTATGTAAGAATGGGTAAAAGGTTTTTAAATGATTATAGGCACTATGAATAGATACCAAGTACCATCATAGTTGAAGTTACGTATCATATTGGGTTGAATACCTAATTGATTGTAGCTAATAATAACGTTTTAATTGTTTGATTGTCGGTGATATTTTGTGAAGTGTTTGTGGATTTGAAAGCTAGCAACAGGTGAGTTTTTCATAGTCCCATTTTTAAATGTCTTTATAGTTTTGGGATGAAAATGATGGCATGTGATCTAAAGAATGTTTTGAATGTTGTATTATGTGGTTAATGGCTGTATGGACAAATCTGTTACTGATATATGACTTATTGTTCATGATGCTTGTGATAAAGTAGTAATTCCTTCTACTCACAGGCAAGCCTATGGGATTTATCCCGATGGTAATGTGGTGTTAATCGACTACTTATGTAGGCAAGATCCTTGGAGCTGATCAACTCCTATGAGATATTGAGTTATCGTAACATGAGTCTGGAATTGGATATTGGATCCTTTCCATGACTATTAGTGGATCGGGGGTAACGTCCTACTCAGTTGTTGTAATGGATCGGGGGTAACGTTCCTACCCAGAAAGGTGGATTGCAATGTTAGCATAAGTTCATATTATGCAATCAATTGTCCTTTATTGTTTTGATAAACACAGTAATTTGGTTTAAAGTGATTATTGATGTCTCTAAAACCTATGTCCTCGACCAACCATCTGGTTGACGTATTTTAGCATCATTTTCAGGTGAGCTTAATGGTGCTAAGATAGAATGAATGGCTAAATAAACCGTAGGATGCTTGGAATTTATTTATGCTTTCTGTTTGAATTGTTTGGTTTATGTTTTTGCATGTTATTTATTGACGAGACCTCTTTCTCATTAATAAAGACACCATTAGGTTTTGGGTATTGTTATGACACTTTGTGTCTTTGCTTACTTAAGTATTTCATTTAGTTATTCCTCTATAAGACACTGTTGTTGGTGATGATATCCATTCTTGTTTACGCGCCTGCGATGCCTCCGCCTTGCTGGGGGTGTGACAGATTGGTATCAGACCAAGTTTATAGAAGAACTAGTTGGGTTGAGCCTAGACAGAGCTTAGAGGTCCCTCAATTAGTTGCATTTTAGCCTGCATAAAGTGTTTGTAGTACGTATATACCGTATGTTCCCACCTGTTGTCCCAGCTAACCTAAAATCTATGAAATTCTTCTATTTTGAATTACATACTATAATAGAATAATAGATATAGATACTTTTTCATTTGTAGGGATCCAAATAGTATATACCCCTTTGATATATTGTTTTAATCGTGCCGTCAGTCCCTATCCTTAAGGGATATCGTTGGGTAAGATGTATTTACTTTACACTCGACTCAGTGAATTTGGGTGACTTTTGAGAGAGAAAAGTCAAACCCAAGCGAGGCCCAACATAAGTTTACTTCGTTTTTCTACCTCGATATGTTGCTATAATCAAGGATTGCTTTTATATTTTGGGTCACAATGTGACTTCTATTTTGTTTGGTCATTTGGGATTTTATTGTTCGTTAGAATGGATTAATTAATGTTTGAGTTATATTTGGGATTATTATTAGTGCTATGTTGGTAGCAGAAAATGTGGATATCAATGAGATGTGCGTCTGGAAGTAAGTACACGTGTACAAAAGGTGCAATTATAATTAATGGTCGCGAACATAAACTCATAACGGCAACCTCACACGTGGACTTGTAACTTTGATTGGCATTAGATCATAGTTTGCTGTTGTAATAGTAAGTGAAGTAAGTCTGGATAGCTATGTGGATAGTAGTGTAAGAAGTATGTGATATCCTGTAGAGATGGTTGTATGGTTAGAGAATTCCTTCTCTAACCCTTTGAGCGATTATAAAGGATCGAGTTGAGTAGATGGTGAGGTTCCTTTCATGTTATCGGTTGCGATACATCATACCTGTTGGTATTGTCGTCGCTGATTTCTTAAGTTGTGTTTCCTAAGCTCCGTGGTAACGTTGAGTATCCAACGTTCGTGTTGGTAATTCAGTGTGTTTATCATAAAGTGGTGTTTTCATGTATTCTCTGTTCGGGCGTTTGATTGTTTTTCTTTGTCTAAAGTGTAACGATACTATTGGATTGGTTCAAGAGAACCAGTTGGTATGGATGAGTCCTTATGGTTGATTTGGTTTAAAATAGTTTCCAGTCGTGTTCGTTTTCAAGTATAATTCTACATTTTTGTGGTATTTGGAATCTTTAAGGTATTTGGGAGACAATTTTGCTTCATGATGTCTTTTGTTGCGAGTCATAAGTTCCTTTTCACAGTAATTTTGGTGTATTCAATATCATATCGTTTATAGTGGTGTTAAAAAAAACTTCTTTTAAAAATAAATTATATAAATAAAATCAACACATTTTGTTTTAAACCATCTTTTGATTTCTTATAAAATCCATAATAAAATAATTCATGAAAATTTTATTTAAATTTATTTTTAACACTAAAATTATTGCCATTATAAACTAAAGTGATTCCATTGTTTTGAAAATGATTGGTATAAGGATAGAGAAGGCGAAAGTATTCCTTGATGTAAAAAGTCAGTTTTGTACAAAGGTTCTTAATCTTATTTAATTAAGGGTCATGTACGTGGTAATAATTCATTGGTCGTGTTCTAGCATCGTTGATGCGTTGATTAGGTATGAGATTCATTCGTTTTATAGTCAATGTTTACATTTGAATTATTTTTTTTTTCTTTTGGGATTGTGTGATTTTTGGGTCCCCATACCAATTGTGCATGTGAAGTTATTTGGATGTTTCTCATGGCGTGGTTCCTAGAGTTGATGTGTAGTCATATCTTCTAGTGTGTGCGATTGAGGTAGCGAAGAGAATGAAATTATTCAAAATCCCAAGTGGCGAATTGGAGAGTTCTTGTTTTTAAACTTTTGAATTTAGTACCTCTGTTGTGAGAAGCGTCGGTATAGCTTGTTTAGGTGAAGTAGTTTGAAAAGTGCATAGACTTATTTTCGAGTAGAGTGAGATAGAATATTCGTATGTGATTTCGGCCAATGGAAGGGTGACGACGGATGAGTGTAGCACTATACAGTTTTTTAGAAATGCGTAATTGAACACGTAAAAGGTTTACGTCTATGCCATTTGGGTTAACCATGCACCAGCGGTTTCATAGCTAATAAGCCGGGTTGCATGGCCGTATAATTAAGCATAACCGTATCTATTTGGAAGCGATATTTAAAAACGCGACTACCGAAGTCCTAAGGAGGAGTACGAGTCAGCACTTGATGAAAGATCCATCGGAGTCACAGAAGTACGAGAAGATGTTACGATAAAGTTTTCCAACAACGAGAAAGCGGAGCATAGAGGAATCTATTCTAGATGTTGAAGTAATCAAGTGGTAATGAGCCGATCTTGGCAATGCCGAAAGGAGAGAAGAGTTCGTAGTATATTATGACGCGCGAAACAAGGACTTGGAAGCATGCTTGGAAAAAAAAGAGAAGGTGATTGCTTGTACGTCGTGACAACTGAAGGTTCTTATGAAGGATTGTATGACTAACGTGGTAGGTTTTGCCCTATAATGCTAGAGGCATTAAGTGAACAATACGTGGAGAGTAATCTAGTAACGGATCATGAATGGTTCCAACACACTATTCCAAAATCAGGAGATTGAACATAGAGGCGAGTCGATGGATTTTGGAAAAGGGGGTTTTTTTTAAATTATGAGTGCGGTTTGCGAGGTCTAGTACCATCTGGGAAAGGCAAATTATTGTTGATCATGGAGAAAAAAAAAAGTGAAGCCAGCATGAGTTCTTGGATGTGACGAATGACGACCCAAGCTAAGATCTCGAAAGATTATGGTTGGTAAAGGATAAGATGTCCAAAAGCAAAGAACGTGTCAACATAAGATGTTGTTGGTTTGGACAATGAGTGTGAAAGATATGGAGAGTGGATCATATTGGTTAGACAAGTATTGGACCCTCCATATGAGAGATGTAAGGACTGACTATTAAGAGGGGAATACGACAAAAGATATTCGATTCCATCACTGAGCGGATACATGATGTGTGGTTTAAGGTTAACGATCGAAGTTAAGAATCAAGGGTCTTCAGGATTGTTGCTGACGACGACCTGAAGTTAACCAAGAAGAATGGGAAAGGATAACTAAGATATAGTTTTCAAGTTACCAATTGTGAGTATAAGAAACGATACGATTGGGTGGTAGACAATAACTGACTAAGTCACACCACCATTCCTAGCTATGCTTAGAACAATAGGTAATTTTAAAAGTAATTAGAATACCACTTGTAAGATGAAGTTTTTCTTAAGGAGGGATTATCAATCGAGTATGGATATGCTATCATTTAGAAGCATGGTATGGAAAGGAAGTAGGTTACCGTTTAATGAGCATAACTGGAGAGTTGAGTTAAAGAATCGAATTATGATACAAGAAACAACCCAAACAAGGTAGTGGTACTACAAGAAAGACATAAGGCAAACTAAAATTGTCGAAAGTGTAAGCTTAGATAGTAGTGGGAAACTTTATAGCATTAATGATGATGAGTTATAGAAGGGTAGAAAAGGTCTCACCATTTGAGAGGTGTATACTTTTGGAAGAAAGACGAAGTTAAATCGTTTGTAGGACCAATTGAGATCCGTTGGATGGATTGGGCCTTAGTTCGATTGAAAATTTATGTACTTGTATCTGATTTAGGAGGTGCTGAAAGTTTGAGTAAACCTGGAATTGCGTAGATTCTTTAGATACGTTGAGCTTTGTAACATCTTATATCTTAATTTCAAGACAGTTCTTGTTTGATGAGTTGCGAGGTTAAGATATAAAACATGTTGTTACACAACTTAAGGTTCTAAGGAATTTCCTCGAGGACGGGCGAGGCTCATGTGGATTTGGTGTTTTCTTTTTCGTTTAGGGTTGTTGTGTTGCTAATTGCACCCTTATGGGGGTAAGCAAAATCACTAGCATTGATCGGATTGAAGAAGTGGATGTAATTATGGTCGACAAATCTTTGTTTATGTCACATAAACCGTTAAGTTTGTGGACCTAGAGGTCATGAGTTAAAGCATAATATGATAGTATTAGCAAAAGTTCGTGGGGATTCGAAGCGTGGTCTGAGTTACATTGGAAAGCACAAGCAAGGATAATCAAATGAGGTCTCGTGTCCACAATGGTTTGTCGATAGTGTTAATGCCTCGAGTAGTTAAATCTCGGGACGAGATTTTCTTAAGGTGGGGATAATGTAACAACCATGACTTGAGCAGGTTAGTCAAACCGTTAGTGTTGACTATTGAGTCTAGCTGCAAATGTATGGTTATGTTATTCAATTTTGTTTATGTGTGCTTCAAAGTGTTGTATGAGGTATTGGTAAATCAATCTATTGAGTGGTGACAACTCAATGAGATTGGAATTGAAGGTTTTTTGAGTTTCATTTTCGATCACTTTGGAGTTGACGAGGGAATGAATATTGAGAATTTTTTAGCGTTTTTTTATGATCATTTTTAATGACAAAGAAATGATTGTTGATAATTGAGCGTTTGCAAGTTAATTGTGCAAGTAAAAATATACGTATACGTATTTTGTGCTAGTTATCTAAGATAGGTTTAGCATTTAAGTGTTAGATTAAGAAAATGTAAAATTTTTATTTTTAGAAAGTTAGGTTGGAAATGAAAAGTTATTTTTAGAAAGGTAGTAAAATGCGTGTATGCAAAAAGATATAGTCAAATTAATTAAAGTTTTTATTAAAATTTAAGGAAATATAAATAAATATATATTTATTAAAATAATAAATAAAAAATAAAAAAAAGAATAAAGGGTATTCGGCCGAGTATAAAGAAGAAAAGAAAAAAAATCATAATCCTAATCTAAAACCTAATTATACTCAAACTAAAACACATTTAGGGAACTTATAAATACAAGATTAAAATCCCTAACCCTCCCCTCACTTTTGGTTCGACCGGCCATAGAAAAAAAAGAAGAGAGAAGACGATTTTTTTTGGTTTAATCTTAAGGTACCAATTCGATTTGTTAATTCTAGTTCGTTTATTTTCCTAGTAATCGAAACGTAATGGATTAGGGTTTAAATTTAGTTTTATAAATTAGGGTTTGTAATATCCAGAAAGTTTAAGATATAATAATGTTAGTTAAGCATTAGATTAATTAAATTGGTGATACGAACATGTATTAGGGCTTAGATCACCCGAACTAGTTATAAGATTCACTGCAGAAAGTTAAGCAGTTTTGTAACGAGCATAACTTGGTCATAAAAGATCAAATAAATAATTTACAACATACTGGAGATAACCTCAGAGAGTCTACTTTCTAGAAAAGCCAGCCTCATAAGTTTTTATGGTCGGGAAGTGGGTCAAATGGTCATTACAAAATCAGTGTGTAAAACAGTGACGAATTTCAGTTTTGGTTTTTTATTTTTCTAAAAATACTTAGACATTGAGTTAGAGGCTCTAAGTCACGTGGATGTTAGTTCATATATTGTGTGTGTTCTCTGAATTTTTGCTAAGGTCATAGTGAGGTCTAAGTTGGCTAATTAAAAGGGTAGTGACTTTGGGAGAGCTATGGGAGGTTCATAGGACATATATGTAGCATGGTGAATTTTAGTTTAAATTATGGGAGTGTTTAAGTGGTGCGTTTAGGGCACGCAAGTAAGAGTAAAATTCTGCTTAAAACCAGAAAGTTTAAGGAGTAGCATTTAAGTATAAATGAAATATGTAAGAATGGGTAAAGGTTTTAAATGATTATAGGACTATGATAGATAGCCTAGGTATCCATCATAGTTGA
>BQNB010006788.1:26122-57572 GCA_026074375.1 Tanacetum coccineum | reverse complement strand
AACTAATGTCGAAGAGCAAATCTTGAAAGATTTGGAAGATCTTCTCCATTTGATTCAAAGCTTTGTCACGGGACTTTTGATCATTGCGACGTGAAGGATATGGAATATTCGGCTTAGGTAAACTCTTTGGAACATCAGGTTCCGAAATCAGAATGGGGATAACCGGAGGTGGGATTTGAGCGGTACTTCCTTGGAAATTAGATTACTCCTTATCCGTTGTCTCCTCGGTTTCTCGTTCCACTACCTTTTTAGGAGAAGGATTAGTAGGAATCGAGGGTCCCTCGTAAGCAACACCACTTCGAGTAGTGATTGCTTTCATCTCACCCTTCGGGTTTGGAATGGTATTACTCGGAAGAGTACCCGAAGTTGAGGCTTGGTTCTGAAACAGTCCACATAACATGTTTTGCAAATTATTTTGAAAGGTAGTTTGTTGATTCATCATGACGGCTTGTTGAGATTTAATCGTGTTTTGAATTTCATTCTTAAGATCTCCTTTCAACGAGTTGATTTGATTTTGCATGTTTCTCATCATTTGATCGTTATTTCTCTTGTAACTTGAAAACTCATTTGAAATCTCTTGTTGAACTTGATTATTAGGAACTTGAAAAGGTTGGTTTTGAAAATTCGGAACATGATTATTTTGAGCTTGAAAACCTTGATTACCATGAAAATTATTTCCCCGATTAAAATTATTCCCTTGACCTTGATTTTGATTAAACCTATTTTGACCATTGTTTTGCACCGGAGCAAAACCGGGTGGTGCCATTTGATTACTAACACGGTTCGGAGGGTTAACTTGATTGTAAGTACCCGTAGTCGCACAAACACTAGCTTGATTGTTATCGGTAGTCGGACAATTATACCAAGAATGGGCACCACCACAAGTAACGCAAGTTTCCTCAACCGCTTTAACCGGAGCGGGAGTGACAACTTTCTTAGAAACAATCTCGACTAAGGTCGAAAGTTGATCCGCAAGCTTATCAATTCTCTCATCCGTCTTACTAACACTTTCCCTAGAAGTCGTATTCATCCTAGAAGCATTTGGTTTGTTTCGTGAATAACGCACTTTTGATTTGTTTTTCAAAAGCTTCTCCTAGTAGTCTTACGCAAAAGATTCCACCCGCCACGCATTTAAGGAGTCTTGATCGTTCTCGTTTAAACCATTATAAAAGGTATCAACTTGAGTTAACTCCGTAAATCCGTGGTGAGGACAAGCTCTAAGCATTTCCTTAAATCGTTCCCATGCCTCACTAAAAGTTTCCTCGAATTTTTGTGTAAAACGAGAAATTTCATTCTTTAAGTGAGTGGTTTTCGAAGGAGGGAAAAATTGATTCACAAATTTGGGTCACGAGATCCCACCCAAGTCAAAATCGATTTGGTGGTTCTTTCCTCGTACAAAAATCTAGCGTTACCCTCAAGCGAATATGGAAACACAAAAGCTTAATAACATCATTTTCGACACATCTCTAAATCGTAAAAGTCCGAGGTAATCCTTTAGAAACTATCGATCTGAGCATGGGGATTTCCTCTCATATTTCATGAAACGGGTTAGCTTTAACAATTGATAGTATTTTATACAAATTCGTTTTGATTTCAAATGATCCCGTATTATTTTCCGGTAAAACGATAGCTTCTCCATACCCTTCCGTGGGTGCACGGAGCAGTACCCATTGTACGTATCCGCCATATGGAAACTTCAACGAATAAGTTCGAAGCTCGGGTCGACTAAGTTTGGAACACGTCCGTTAATTTGACGTCTCGGAATGGTTTTTACGTTAATATATTTGGAAAATTGGAATTTCTAGTGCGCATGCACTAAACAAACAAAAGAAATGAGAAAAGAAACGAGAAAAGGAAATATTTTTGTTTACCGAATAATCAACAAACTTAGGGTAACTCTCTTAAGTAAAATAAATTTTACAAAAGAGGTGCGCCTTTTTCGTATGTGACACAAACGGTAAGATTTTTGAATCTTTGGTTCGAGAACTTATTAATGTTGATAAAACTCAGTTATGAAGGTATTATTTGTTGGTGTTCTTTTACCAACTTTGTATTTTTTGTATATTCACAAATTAATGAGAAAAATCGAAAAATCGAAAAATCCGGAATAGCAAATATTTTTGTATTTTTTGTGTTTAATCTTCTACTTATATTAAAAAGAAAAGAAAAATATTTTTTTTACTTTTTATATTTTTTAATTTTTGATTTTTTCAAAAGCGTAACTTTCGAAGACGAAAGGTTCCTCAAATCACGATCAACAAACGCAAACGAAGGAATCTTAATCACAAATCCCCGGCAACGGCGCCAAAAATTGACCTAGTATAGTTTATACACGTAATATAATATAATATAGATATGAAATTACCAAACTACCCTTAAGGACAAAGGAAGAAAGGAAAATTCTCACAAATATATATAATAATACGTATATTTACCGGTAAGTGATTACCGGGTCGTTTTCCCAAAGATTTATGAAATTGAGACCACGTTTGTTATTTGGACAATGATTTGAATTGGATCAAAGATGATTTGTTTTCTAAAATCCTAAAAGTGAGCAAATTAAAGGACAATTAAACCTAACTTACAAGAAATCAATACGGGAAAGTAAATTTTAACTAAAAATGCAAAACGGGAATCCTAAACGGGATCTAAAAACCCTAAACTTTCAATAATAAACCTAAAATGAATTTTTCACTTTTAACTAACCCTAATTGACTAATAAGTAAGATTAAAAAAAACTAGAACAAAAACGGAGTTGAATTGAGCTTAAAAATACAAAAAACGTGAACGGGAATGAATCCCGTTCTTTAAAAAAATGAAATTTTGCAATTTAAACCCTACGGAAGCAAAACTAATTTTCCTAGAAACTATATGATAAAAGAAAATTTTCTAAAAAAGAATTATTTTTTTAACTTTTTTATATTTTTTTATGAATTAAAAACGATTTTAATGAAATTAAATGAATAAAAATACTAAACTATTTATAAAAATTCTAAAAAAATTATAAAAAGTAGATTAAACAACGAGGAATCTAAGAAAAATAAGCTCGGTATCACAGCTTATCAAATAAGCAGAGAAATAAGCTTAAAACTCCTTATAAGCTAAAAGAACTAAATTGTATATAAAACATTAATATTGCATTCTTAAACCAAAAAAGACCCCATGGCACGTTGGTTGAGTGTGTGTGTTGTGAGGTTTATAAAAGGGTTGAGGAAGGTTGAGGTCGTGGGTTCGAGCCTTGCTCACCCACGATTTCCCTTCTTCTCCTTTTCTTTATTTTTTTGGTAAAAACTTTAAAAAGCAAACTTTTAAAACAGCTAAATATGAACCCTTTTTGTGAAAACAACTTTTCTACAAACTAGAAAATAAGTTGGAAATTAGCTTAAAAGTTACAGTTGTGACTTAAAGAGACTTTTGAGCTTTCTTACTAAACTAAATAGGCAACATAACTTGAATAAGCTAAAAACATAACTAAATAAGCTATAAGTGACTTTTAACTAACCTAATAAGCAAGAATTAAGCTAAAAACTACAAGTAATAACTCAAATCTAAATTTAGCTTAATTGTTTTAGACTTTTAACAAACATTTCCATAAGGCACCTTTGAGCTTATTTTTTATATAAGCTACTGATCCTTATGCAAAAAGCTCTACACCACTTAAAGATAAGCTAAAGCACTACTAAATCAATAAGAAAAAGAAATTTTGAATCTCAATTAAGTAGTAAAATTTCTACATGAAGAAGCTATTTGCTACTGATTAACTATGTTCTTGTTTTTAAGAAAAGACAAAATAAGATAACTATGACCTTAATAAGCTAAATACAACTTAATAATAATCTG
Organism: Tanacetum coccineum; assembly: GCA_026074375.1. Lineage (NCBI taxonomy): Eukaryota > Viridiplantae > Streptophyta > Magnoliopsida > Asterales > Asteraceae > Tanacetum > Tanacetum coccineum. Next base: position 53,732 of record BQNB010006788.1, on the reverse strand, counting down.
ATAAGCTAATTTGAACAGAAATTAAGCAAAAACTAAGGGATATAAGCTAGAAATCTAAAATAAGCACTTTAAAGAAAAACTGAAAACCAAACAGGCCTAAGTGAATCATTTTAGCTTATTTTTCAGTAAGCTCAAAGATCCTATGGCTTATTAAGCTATACGCACCTTAAAAACCTAAACAATAAGCTACATTGAACAACTTATTTTGAATAATTTTGAACTCAAATTACCAATTAAAAAGCTAAGTAAAAAAACTGCTTATGTACACAGCATGTAACTGAAAGGGTTTTTTATTTTTGTTTGAAAAGACAAACTGCTAAATTGAAACTTAAAAACAGATTACTAGATAAGCTAATTTTAACAAAATAAACTCAAACATATGAAATCTATCCTAAAATCTACTAGTGTGCTAAATATCAAACATTGTCAACTACTATTACCATCTGATAATTAAGCTAGAAAGAGGCCTTTTCTATAATCCTAACTGATGCAGTTTGCACTATAATGCCCAAATCCTAACTTTAGCAATTGCAGACTAAAAGAACTTACTTCTAAACTTATATGACATCAAACTAAGAGCAAATTATCTATTAATTCTAGCTAAAAACAATCAAAACTTAACAAGCTTAAGGATCTAAGCTTAATGACTCAAATTTATAACAACTATCACAAATATGATCAATACTAGATTAAACCTACAAGCAACTTTAAATCCTGATTTTATAAACCTAGAAATGAGATTTATAATGGATCCAAAAGGCCAAATGGCTTATGACCGTACTAACTCTAGTTAGTACTGTCAATAACCAAACACCCCTTTAAACACAGTCAAATGCATTTAAACTTATGAAAATGCAAATAAGAGCTTAAAACTAAGATACCAGATACTATAAAGCTAAAAATAGACAAAATGAACAAAATCCAATAAGCAAATAAGCCAGAATCAATAAACTAACAACTATGCTATATTTTTTTTTGATTTTTGACAAATTTATAAAAAGAATAAATGAAAGCTGAGATTTAAACTAACTAAAGAACATATTAAGCATTAAACAACAAATAAATGTAGAGATAAGCTAATTAAAACAACAATAAGCAAATATAAGTAGTTATAAGCTAATAATGCAAAATTAAGCTAAAATTGTAAAAAGGGGACTTACAGGAGCCTCTTGCTTAAACAAGGCTTATCAAATTCTCTTTTGAGCCATCAAAAAGCTCTAGCTTATTACAAGGTTAAGCTAGTAAAATCCAATAAGCTCTTCCAGGGTAAGCTTATCATCCAAAGCAACCAAATCCATCCATAGCTTAAGGAATTAAACTGATTTTAGATTTAAGTAAAGTTAAGGTTTTTTTTGTTTGAATTGAGTTCAATCCTAAGCTTAAGACTTAGATAGCTTGAGATGAGCTTAAAACGAACTTATGTAACTAATAGGCAGCTTATTTAAACCATATTTTGCATATTAAGTAAAACGGATTAAAACTCAGTATGATAAGTGAACTTAAACTTTATTAATAAAAACAGATTACAAAGCTTTTAAATGAAAATTACAAGCATTTAAATGACATTAAGCTAAAAATTATAATAAGCTACAAGCTAATTTTTCACTACTCCTAAAATAAGCTAGATAATGACTGTGAGTGAGTATGCTTTGTATTTAGTTTGCTGAGTGAAGTGCTAGCCCCCAAGTACGTGTAAGACTCTCCCATACACGCATTGAATCATCTCCTTGAATCTTGCTAATCATTGGATCCCAATTTTGAGTCGTTAGATCATTAAGTGAGCACACGGATTGCCAACGTGGCATTCCGTGTGTCAGACCCTTTGTGCTTCTTTTTCAAGTGATTTAGTGTAAAATCCTACTTCCAACAATCCCACGTGTCCTTCTTGAAGTGTCTTAGCCAATGGAAGCTTTTGAGTGACGTTTTCTCTTGCCAAATAAGAGCTAAGTGCTTGAATTGTTGAGCCACGCTGTTAATTTCAATTTACCCTTTGTTTTTACATAGGGTGAAACGAAGAAAGAGATAAACAGTGGTAATAATTTTTCTCGCTCTTTTTTACTTATACATTAGTTGGGAGAGTTTGAGTCGAGGGTTTGGGTCGTTGACCAGGGTTGGGCTTTATTAAAATGATATTAGGCCGTGGGTGTTTGTTTGGGATATTATAAAAAGATAACGACAGTTATCTCTTTATATTAAAGAAGATAATGGTGTTAGGGCTTTAGGGGCTTTTTTGTGAATTATGATTTAACATTAAGGACTGATTTGGTATATTGTAGAATTTTGGTCCTTTGTTGAGTTTGACCAAATGATGACCGATGTTGGCATTTGTTGACCTTTATGTAGAAATCTTCCGGCTCTTTTGCACTTTATCCGTTCCAGTGTCCGTGTTTGTCCGGTTTTGACCATTTTCTTGTGGTTTTTGCATAATCCGTACCTACACATTCATAAACAACAAAACACACATATACAAGCATATTTATGCACAATTTGATCATTTTAGGGCTTGTTTTGATATGAAACAGATATGTGTTTTCACACATATAAAAAAAGCATACAAATTCTTTTAAAACCCTAACTTTACACAAAATCATCTTACCCTTATTTTCTCATTTAGTATATAATCAAATACAACAAATCTAAGGAAAATCTCAAAAGATTACACAAGATATCCAAGATTGGCAAATCAAAATTTATGATATTGTTACTGTATGCCAGTGCCCTTAGTTTTGCAAGCCGGCGCCATTTGTCAACAGCATCGGAAGAACCGGGCTACAGTAAATTTTTTGGCTATAAATACTAAGCCATTTCTCATGTTTTCACACACCTTTCTCATCTAATCTTCTATCTAATCTACTGATCTCTCTCTCTCTAGCATCTCTTTCTAATTTCTTGTGTAGGTAATTCACTTCAAGAAAGGAATTGCCAAATACCCAAAAGTTTCAAGCACGCCTTAAAAGTGTCTTGATCCTTGATTCTTCTACTTCTTTCAAAGAATCCATCTAGCTGTGAATTATTGTTGTATTGTTAGTTGTATATCAAGTGTAGTTGTGTTATTATCAATTCTTGTGTGTGAGAAATTCGGGTGATCATCTTTGTAAACCTATAGAAATACATTAGTTGTGAAGTGCCTTTCCCCGCCAAGTGAAAGGAGCTCGGTGACTAGGTATTTAACAAACTCTCGAGTAGGTAACTCGGGATGGAGTAGCGAAAGGAAGGTGTCCCTTTTAGCCGAACACCAATAAATAGTTTTGGGGGGGGGGGGGGGGGGGGGGGTTTTTTCTTGTGTCCTGGTGAAACCTCCTTTCTTTACTTTATCTTCTCTTTACTCTTACACCTCTTACTTCTCAACCATCAATATCTAGATAACTTCACTAAAAGTTTCAAACAAATTGATTTACAAGTTTTAAAAGTTCAAAAATTTAGAAAACTATTCAACCTCCCTTTCTAGTTTTCCACATACGGGGTTTAACTAACCAGTGTAGTTAGTTAACTTTAGTACAATGAGTCTCTTTGTGATCCTAGAATTTACCAATAAAAATATTCTCCAACTAAGTCCATATAACTCATCAATGTGGTCTTTGAGTGAATACCAAGCCAAGTTTTAAAGTCCACTACATCACCTGCACGACATCAAATTTTATTGTGGAATTTTTAGTAAACGTTTGGAAACGGAATAGGCTTAATTATCACAATTTGACATTAAGGGTTATAGTGCGCGAGGTCATGTAACTAGTAATTTTTACAAAAGTTATGCTAGAAAAAATTTTAAATTTGGCATAATTAAGCATATAGCATATTATTTTGTAAAAGAAAGGACAAGTAGGCGTCTAATTTTCCCACCCCCACCTAATTTATACAACGTCCTCGTTGTATAGATAAAACAATTTAAAGAAAATGTAAAATAGAATTAAACGAGACGACCCCTGATATTCTGCTCGAGATGATACACACATATTGAGTTCTTAAGAAAAAGTGTTGTTGACGAGGCGTCAAAATGCTCGTACGAGTTCAACATATTTCTTTTTCAGAGTATACCATATCATTAATTTTACTTATAGCAAGGTCCTAGATAAAGGTTAGAAGACAAAAGTACAATTCCTATCTTGGCTACACAATGGTTACAATGCTGGAAAACAATTAAACACACATGCTGTACAGGGATCAATATGCCATATCCCAAACCCTAGGATACGTCGTATGGTTCCTGTGAAAATAATTAAAACTTTCAAAGTACTCGTAAATTAAATTAGAGACTGATAACAACCAAACACCATCCATACTGCCATATCCAAGGGGTTCGATACGCTGTATGGAGTGGCTGGGAAGACAGCTCGTAACAGAACAAATAGAAAATGCGACAAACACTTTAAAAAATGATCGGGTTTGTTTCTCTCGGAAGCACTTTGTTCACTAGTCGTTCAGTAGACTTTTTTCTTTCCCGCTCTTCATTCTTCATTGGGTGTTGCCACGACCCATCCCTTATTAATGATACATAAAAGTTTTCGATAAGCGTAGAGGTTGTCCTTTGAGTGGTTGAGGTACCCAGACTCTTTTATGGCAATGTACTCTTCGTCAGCATTGAATGAGTGTTTCATCATCTCGAATCTCTTGATTTTGCAAACTGATGGTTCATGCGAGGGATCATCCATGCGTTCTTCATTCCCCTATTTGTCTTGAGTATTACCGGCGTCTATGTGGCTAGAATTCACTATCAAGATCCGTATTAATCTCAGAAAAGGGTTCATGATCCTTTTAGTATGAATGTTTGCATACGGTCTCTGGCCATAACTTTCTAAACGATTGAATGGCGCGACTTCATGAGCATTAACCTTTCATCAATATTCTTTTAGCTTTACTAGCACATTATAGTCTAGTTTGTGGAAGTTCCCAAAACTATTTATCAACCATGCACATAATTTCATCACACCAGGAGTCGCATTTCCCCATGATTCTTTAACTTTTGCTTTGAGCATTAAGGTTTCTTCTTTTAGTTTTCCATCAGCTAATTCATCATACCACTTGTGATCCTGGAAATAAGTCATGTTTCGGACCTGAACCATCCCAGGTAGCTCTCCACCGTTACAAAACCCATCAATATCAGAACTATACGTGGGCCATTTGGCTATTACATTCTTAAAACAATATGGTTCATATATATGATCACATAGTTGATATGGCACCTTATTATTCGAGCGCCAAAAAAACACCCTCTAACGACCACACCAGCACACCCCGGCAAAACGGTTCCTCAAGATCCCTGTTACAAGTATTATCAACTCATACCCTCATAAGGTCATGATTCTGAATATCAAAAGTTAAACAGATTCGTGTCAATTTTTAAGGGAGGTAGTTGAAGTCATTGAATGCTTTAACAAGGGTGTCCTCGTTGTCACATAAATTGCCATTGATCTGAAGATGTCAGTAATATCGTCTTGTTATCATCTCCCTCAGCTTCAATTCTTCATAGTTACAGAGTGTTTGTAGAAATTTTTTGAAAGAACTTTTCTACCAAAACTCCTTAAGTATAACTGAGCCGATACAATCCTTTTTAAACCATTCACTTGCGGCACCCGCGAGTGAACTAGGGAAGATGCTAAGCCTAAATCGGTCCTGACTTACCCCATTAGTTTTGATTGGCCCAGCTACTTCAAGAAATTTATTAATGTGTTTAAACACGTTTTCTCCGATTGTCCCTTTGAAAGTATTATCTCGTATCTTGACCAAAAACGCTCCTTGCATCTCGACAAAATTTCTCTCGACTTCTTCCCTTCGATATCAATAGAGATGCAATTTTTTCAGGTAACTAGAATATTCATTCGGTTCTTTCATCTAATTTCTTCTTCCGTCAAACGGTTTTCCTGAAATTATAGCCACAATGATGAGGTAGGATATGCCCTCAGGAGAGAACACATATAACCAGGAATTCACTTACGAAAAAATAGCTACTGTATACTGTATCAAAATGATCAATTACGCCGTATTCAATTAATTTAATACGCCGTATGGGTCCCTGCTGAATGTCAGTACGTCATTAATTGATTATACAGAATACGCAGTAATTGTTTAGAAAACAAATACGTTGTTTTAGACTGTAGAGATCTATTCCCCCCCCTACGTTGTTCTGAGTGGAAAGGTCGATACGTCGTATCCAACTGGTGGATACGGCGTATCTGTTGATCTATCAAAACAGGATACTTAGAAAATAATTAAATAATGCAGGAATTTAAACACACAATTAGATCATACAATTAAATTAATTACAAACTTAATTAAATTACACTAATTAGATTAATTCAAACACTACTAGGTTAGAAAAACTAAATAAAATTAAATGATTAAACTTATTTCACACCCCGACAGTGTGCCAAAAACTTGATGTGCTGACGTGTAGGGTTAATTTATTAATTACCAAGTTTTAAATTTATATTTAGCCGACTTATGGATGAAGTGTCAATTTATACACATTTTGGGTCATTTAACCCCCTAAAACATGCATTCTTGCCCCAAAATAGTACAATAAACGTTCATTTTAGGTATTTTAGGCCTTAAGAAGGCATTTGGATGAAATACACACGTGACTTGGGCTTCATATAGAAAAGAAACAGACAAGATTTAAAACCAACACACTACTCGACAAGATTTACAGTCTCAGAGCCTAGAGACTGAATGTGTCTTTGTAGGTGTTATATTTAGATGTTTCAAGTTTAAATTTATATTTTCAACATAAACCTAAAACAACATTTAACCGGGCAGTGTACCCTAACGGTAGTATTTCATGTAAGTAGGGTGTCGAACACTTGAAGCGAGGTTAAATCAATCATTTAATTAATATCTTGGTTGTCTAATCTATGTTAATTCTATTCTAATCTAATTTTATGTTAAACCTATGTCAGTCTAAATCTTAATTCTAATGGAAAAGGGGGGTTTTCTGCTTGAGAGACTGGCACGGTTGGGTTGGTGACTACAATCAATTCAAGACAATGTTACCCACGCAAGCTAATTAACAAAAGATGAAAGAGCGGTCGAACCTTAAATAAGAAAACTGTAATAACCATCATTAAATCCGATTAGAATGTTGGGTTTGTTTATTAGTGGCAATGATTTTCTTCTCTCGAGGTGGCATATCATTCTTATGAACTTTAGGCGTTCCATCATCCTAATACCTAGACAACATTAATTCTGACACAATTAAAGCAACCCATAAAGCATCCTTATTTGCTGATGAAAATCTTTCTAGGATTAAGCAATGTGGATATTTGTTAAACCCTAGCTCATAGAGACTTTACCCACTTACCGCTTAATGGTGATTTATACACTAGTAGTCCACTTGTCCAACCATCCAATGGAATCAGAACGTTATTTGTTGAATGCTAGGTCACCTTCTATCAACACGATCAATAAACCATCGGCAAATATTCAATAAAACAAGTTAAGCCCGAAGCGTATCCTAGACACAGACTTAAAAGGACAATATTTGTGTAACTATTATTCTAGATGTATAAATTACTATATGGAGAGCTATCCCAGACTCTAGATCCGGTTGGTCCACTTCACTAGATCCAGTTGAATGATAGGTCGTATACAAAAGCGCGTAAACAAGTATAAATTGATAAACATAAACAAGCACTCAACGATAAATCAAGAAATCGATATAAACAAATACCAAACATTCAAATCTTCATAATAATGGCTAATACCCGAAGGTATTAGCCTTTAAACGTCATAATAAATACAAGAGCAATTATTTAGCCAAGGTAAACTAACCGAGTTAAACGAATGCTACCAAAAACTAAACATTACTAAAGTAATGGAATTACCTGTCTTTTATGAATTGAATACGTTGCTCGACCTCTTCTGCTCTTTTTCTCCTCTAAAAATCGACTTTTGTGGTTTAGGTATCGAGAATATGATTTAGCACACTTAAAACTCGTTTTGAGTTTATATTTATAGGGTCTGGAAGTCGGTTGGATATGGCGTATTTAGGGATTTCTTGGAGTAGGGACCACGTTTGATATCTTTCAGAATATTATATTGATTCCATATCTTGAATACAGCGTATTGAGTCCTCTGGATACGGCGTATTGAGCTTTAATCTTCTGTGGTCATTAGGTGAGTGCAGCACGGATACGCCATAATCTCCTTGATGGATACGGCTATTGGTCCTTCAGAATAGAAATCTTTAGAAATATCTTCATTTAAATCCAAATGCGCGCCTTTTTGCTATCTTTCACTAATTACTCCATAAATTACTTGCATTCTCAAATATAAACGATTAGTAACATTCTTTGCAATAACTATACAAAAATGGGTAAATATCATTGGGAATAAATGATGCTATAATAGACATTATTTGATGACATCAAATATCCTCCCTTGAACCCTACGTTTTCCCCGAGTAGCCTTTAGAATTTACAAAAATGGTATCCCTAAGGAAATTTTCCTTAAAGGTATTTATCGATCTATTACAAGTACACACCCCAAACACTCACAAGTATGAAGATGGAAAACCCAAATCACGCAATCTAAATCTATGTGGTAATATGTAACTAATTCGCTCAATTGCTCGGTCGTGACGAGTATTCTATCATAAGCTTGGCAAGGATACACATCTCCACCACTAAAGCTAAGGAGTAACAAGTTTATAAAGGTAAATATGGGTTTTTGTATGGAAAGGCTTACGGTTGATCATTCTATAATCTTTCACCAGAAGTACCACTCCAACAAGGCAGCTGAAGCACACATACACACCCGGAACGCCGGGATAGACATGTGTGTTCGATCACATCCCCATTCGAATTTAACCAACGGTTAGGATGAAGAATGATATAGGGTAGGAACCTTCTAACTTTCACCAAAAGTCATAAACCAACAAGGTACAAGACATGCATACATGGCCGTAACGACAGAATAGACATGCATGTTCGTATGAATCCTCATTCGCGTAAAACCAGCGGCTAATCATTAGGTGAGAGGGAAGTAAATTGTTGTTAAATAAAAATCAAGAAACAAATAGATTAAGACTTAAGATACAAGTTGCTAGACACTTATTTCCCGACCGTTACCATGATAAAGACAACTATTTACAACGTCTTGATCATCGATCAAAAACAACAACCTAAGTTGGCGTTCCCGTAACGATCAACTTCCCACTCATCCCAAAACTTTACATACTTTATAAGGTAAGTGGCGATATCTTCCACTTTGTACACTACTCTACATTGTAACATCCGAGAATTTTTGAAATTTCGAATGACGATTCTACCCTTTGACTTTTTGGGTCTGACTTGACTTCTTGACTTTTGGTCTTTTATTGTCTCGTAAAAACAATTACCGCGTGACTGGTAAAATTTTCGAAACATATTTCAAATAATAAATCATATTTATTAATTATAAATTTCCCAAAGCGACATTTTAATTTTTAATTTATTTGCTTGAAACGAAAAAGATATATATAATTAATAGTTGATGTATCAAAAACGAACACTAAATCAGTTTCACAACTCGGACTCTTAAAGCAATTTGATGTAGAAACAAACATTCCTGACATCCTTTCAGTTTTGACCGAGACTCGAAATCAGTCCGAAAGAGCTAACTGCCCCTCTCGAGCAAGATTTAGAAACGAGAAAATAATTAAATTATATTTAATTAACACTTTTTATTAAATAAAAATATTTAATAAATTAGTCATCATGTTATTCGAAAACGTTTGTTGATAACGCGAATATACGGGTTAGAAATTTATTTTTATTTTTACTTTCGGACCAGACATAACCGGGTTTACCAAATAAATAACAAATATTTTTATATAAATCTTAGAAAAATATTTATGAAAGACTATCAAATGAATACTCATTTCTATTGGAAAAATTATACCGAACGCAATGGCGCAAGTTTCGTATTTTGAATCATCCGATAAGTGGCTCAAACGAGTCCCGAACCGTTATTTAACGAAAGTTACACTTTTGGTCCCTGTAAAATTTTACACAACTTACCCTAAACTATTAAAACTTATCATATTTTTTTATAAGTTTTAATATATATATATAAGTTTATATTTTTTTTCATTTGTGATAAAAAAAATACACACACACCACTCCCTCTTCTCTCTCAAGATTTTCGGCGACCACCACCGGTCGGATTCCGGCCACCACGCCGCCGCCGCCGGAAAACTTTTCCGGCGGACTTTTTCGGCCAACTCCAAAAATACTCCTCTTGACCCCATCTATCCGGTCTGCTATCTCACACGCCGTCACGCGCCACCCCATCACCTCGTCATCACCACCGACACCACCATAACATCACCACCATCATAACAGTCGTGGGGGCGTCGGGTTCGATTGAAATGAAAGGGTGCGTCGGGTTTAGGTTGCACCACGAGTACGTTTGGTTGCGGACAACACCACACAAGGTGCGTTTTGGTTTTGGGACAGCCGAAACGGGTGCGTTTGGTTTTCATTCTTGCACCACGTATGTGTTGGTTTGGCTGTGTAAACCAAAAAGGGTGCGTTTGGTTAGTTTTCACAACAAGGGGTGCGTTTGGGTTAGTAAGAATATACAAAGGGGTGTTTGGTTTGGCTGTCACGCACACCGAAGGGTGCGTTTTGGCTGTTACAGCAGACTAGGGGTGTTTGGTTTTGTAGAAAATGATTAGGGTGCGTTTGGTTGCTGTTAATACCAAAAAGGGTGCGTTTAGTTTGAGTAGAAACACATTAAGGTGCGTTTGTTTATAAAAGAAACTAATTAGGTTGATAGGTTTAACAGAAACGCACAAGAGGTGCGTTTGGTTGGCAGTTTCACAACAAAGGGGGTGTTTGATTGTTCTAAACCGCACACAGGTGCGTTTGGCTGTTAAACAGCCACTTAGGGTGACGTTGGTGATTATTAAAACCACATACAGTGGGTTTGTTTGGTTAGGCATTAACAAATAGGGTGTTTGTTTGGCTGGATACCACCCGTATGGGTTTGTTTTGGGTGAGCAGGAAAACCGTAAGAGGTGCGTTTGGGTTTAGAGAAGACAATAAATGATGCGTTTGGTTTAGCGAAACAACAAGGGTTCGTTTGGTTTATACACTTGACTAATGAATATAACACGAGACTTTATAAATTATAAATCAAAACTAAAATGGTGGTTAATGGTTAAATAAATATGGTACTTATTAATTTGTTTAATTATAAATATATATAAATATATATTTAACAACACGTAAGATTTTTGCAACGCTCGGATTGTTGAAAAGTGGGAAAAGAAAACATTAGGTTAATAAAATGGGAAAACGATTTATATAACCGGGAAGATCATGACGAATTTATATAACTTTTATATATTTTAATGTTTACTAAAGCCTCTATATTATAAAAACCGATAAAAGGGACTAAGAAATATTTTAAAGATATTATAATTGAGAATTTTACAATAACCGGAATAAACGAACAAAATATACTTTACAATGAGAATAACTATTTCAGACATGACCGTCGAGGAAACAAAATAAAAATTATAACAAGATTTATTTTATATTTTATAATTGTCAGCTAGAAGATAACATAACAATTGTTGTAAAAGCTTTACAAACTTCGATTGTTTAATTCATAACTTTAAGACGTGTGTCTACTTTTATGCAAGGACTTTTTGTTGATTAAATTGGTGTCGAAATAATTGGTTTCGATTATCTACTCACACTTTTTATATAATACTTGCAAAGCATTATATGCGTCACATTAATTTTTGGATTGGTTGTCTTTGAATAAATTCACTGTTATAGTTAATAAGGGATCATTTTTCAGATATGTAATATATACAGAATATATTACAACTTGTCGTTCAGCTTTCAAAGACTTATTTAACCAACCACTAAACTATTGCAACTTTAAATCTAAATCTTTTATCATAGTGCGCTTTGACGACCATTCCCTCGGGCAACCCAAATACATATCCTAAGCTAGTGGGACTTAGCCGTTAAGTTTAGTTACATACTTCTTGAACGAGCCGCTTCGTCATCCGTCAAGTTTAGTGGCATATTAGATGCCTATCTGTCAATCGTTCTTCATCATCGAGGTGAGTTTCATAACCTCGCTTTTCAATCTTTTGAATGTTTATAAACCCGCGAGGGGGATACATGCTTGTCTACAAACTCTTATACTTACTCGGTTATCTTATAACAACGTGATTGTTTAAAGGATATTGTGAGTTTATAACCCTATGTTTACTTTTTTATACATATATTTATTTTGGGTGAGAACATGCTTGGTTTACAAATGCCTTACCTGGTTGATTACAAATTGTTTTGACATAGCTTCGCTATGGGGATACATTAACTTGACTTCAGTTTTTTGGTCACGAATGCAATTTTACTTTGAAAAAGGATTACGGATTAGCTTAAGCGATTGAACTGATGACAAAAAACATTAACAGCCGGAGTGTTCTTTGGAGGGGACACCGATATGGGAGTACATTTTTTACTTTACTGCCCGGAGTGTTCTTGGAGGGACACGGTAACTGGAGTATATATTCTTTAAATCACTGCCCGGGTGTTCTTGGAGGGGACACCTGTGATGGGTATATATATAAGTCTACGTCACAGCTTCATAAACTGTAAATCACTTGGAGTGTGAGCGTGAATGTTATGAAATAGATCTATTCGGGTGTGATCCCCATTCGGGTGATTAGCTATCACTAGGCAAGCGAACATTATAATATGTTTTCTACGCGAATGTTATAAAATAGATCTATTCGGGATTGACAATCCCCGTTCGGGTGATTAGCTATCACTGGGCAAACGAACATTATAACATGTCGGATTACGATTGGTTAGGCCTACAGGGCCCACAACACTTACATATGAACTCTTACTGATATATTAGTGCATCGGTTTCGTGAGTTTAGAGTAAAAAAAACATTGTTTTTAAACTCACATGGTATATTATATGTGCCTTAAATAAGTGGCAAATACATACTTGACACATTTTAGAATGACATTCAAATTTTTCATGCGATTCTTTATAAATTTTGGATAAGAGTTGGTACTTTTGGTGACATTAATTGGTCATACCATTCTTATAAATCTTTGAGATAAGATTGGTACTTTTGGTGACAATATTAAATTGGTCATGCATTCTTATATCTTTAGGATAATATCGTTACTTTTGGTGACATTAATTGGTCCATGCAATTCTTTATAATCTTTTGATTAAAGATCTGAACTTTTTGGGACATTAAATTGGTCATGCAATCTTTATAAATCTTTGTTGATAAGATTGGTACTTTTGTGTACATTAAATTGGTCATGCATTCTTTATAAATCATTGGGATAAAGATTGGTTCTTTTTAGAGATATAAAATTAGTCGTGCATTTTTTAATAAATCTTTAGGATTTTTTACATGTTACTGGATGACACAGTGGACAAATACATTCATTTGAAACTTACATTCATATTTAAACTAACCTGTGAACTCACCAACTTTATGTTGATCTTTTTAAGCATGTTTTCTCCGTTGATATAGATACTGGTTACCTTGAAGTGCATTGGAGTAAATACATTCAAGTTTTTCATGGGATGCAAATATGGGACAAAATGTTCTAACAAATTCAAGGAAAACAACGAATTATTTTTCAAACGACACATTTAGGAGGCGTTCTCTTGTATCTAGCGCTGTGTATTATGAAGTAACTCCACCGGACACATCATTCCGCTGCGATCTCGAATTTTGAGGGTGTTACAGATTGGTATCCGAGCACTGGTTATAGAGAACTAGGTTGCACAATTTACCATAGACTATAACCGTTTTCACAAACATTGCATCACATCAAACATTTTCAAAGTGCATACACCGCACTTGGCTTATTGCTTACATTAAGTGCTGCATTAAGTGTTTACGTGACATACATATACAAAATGATATAGGATTGTATCCTATCGCGTATATCGTATGCTTATATATATAAGAGTATTATATATAAATAACCAGAAAGTTTAAGACATTGTTGGGTATGCCACAATGGTCCCTCCTTCTACTCGTCAGAATTGTGAGGTGCGCAATGGTCTCATTCGTTCTCAAGACATTGATAAGTTAAACAATGGTCACTAAGATATTATTTCTTCATAACTTTTATACAATATCGTATTACACGAAGACCGTGTTATAATTTTGTTTACATGGAATTATGTATGAATCTAAGTATTACAAGTCTTGTATGGGCGAGACTTGTAATATAAGGATTGATATGATAATTGTTATGTAAACAAAACCCATCACAGTTCTGTTTACATGGTATATGTAAAAATCTAAGTATACAAGTCATGTATGGCGGGACTTGTAATAGTAGGATTTATATGATAAATGCTATTTAAACTCTTCATAAAGACCTTTACCTTAATTACTCTAACCGAGTACTCATTAACGATCTTGAGCACGATGACGATCTCCTGATAGTTTTACTCCCCGTCTCCGAAGACGAGTTTGGAACACTCGTCCCATACTCATTAGAGCACATGCATCGTCATGTCATCCATCACCTTGAAGGTTATGTGAGTACGCGTATTGCATCGGGAATTATTAAGTAGGCTGATTTATAATCTATTTATTTGAAAGGATTGGGACGCCTCTTCATTTAAATAAATAAATTGTAAATCACCAAACCATAAGTTTATCAATTCATTATTTACATAAATTGGGACGCTTCTTTATGCAAATAATGAATTATAAATGAGTGGGCTTAATGGTATCCGATATGACACGAGTATGAACCTGAACTCGATAATCACCAGAATCCGTTAAAAAGGTCTAGAAACACAATCGTGTCTTACCACTCAGCAGGATCTTAAGGCCTCATTCGGAACTATCGTATCTCATTCTTAAGTTATTACTTTTTCCGTTGCTAATCCTCGCGATCACGAACTGTTCGTGGAACTAACAGACTGTGCACACTTGAACTAATGGAGTTGATTCATTCTCGAAATTAGTAAACAGGGGTACATTATTCCAATCACGTCTGTTACGGTTTAGGACGTTATGGTCGCTCTAAGTTGGGTCCTGGATCGGTCCCGACTGATACAACTTTAGCCATAGGTAATGCAACCCCACCTTAAACGAGATAAACACCTATCACGAAACAGATAGTTAGACTATTCATTTCGGGCCACTAAAGAAGGAAGACTTAGGTCGCGAAACATCCTAGTACTGCCAAGTAAGTTGGGTAAACTTACATCATAAGCCACATGATGTGAATCGATCGAACCTTACAGATAGTAAAAACAAGACTCCGTCCTCGAACATTTAGAAACTGAATACAAACATACTCACGCGACAACACCTTCTTCTGAGTGTTTCACTATAATGAGGACTTCCCTATAAAACTTGGTTATTACCAGCATAAGATCTGAAATGATATATTTTGAGATACCCATTTTGATGGATTAAATATCCTGGACAAACCTAGCCAAAAATTTTTGTAGATTGAGAATGAGAAACACCGAAATTTGCTGAATAAAGTTATCCACGTCTGTTTAGAACGAGTTTATTAAACTTAAGTCTTTCCTGGTCTCATAATCGGATAACAACAAATTAAATCTCGGGACTATATTCTTTAAGGGGTAAGACTGTAACATCCAAGAATTTTTGACATTTTGAATGACGATTCTACCCTTTTGACTTTTGGGTCTTGTCTTGACTTTTTGACTTTTGGTCTTTATTGTCTCGTAAAAACAATTGTCGCGTGACCGGTAAAATTTTCGGAACATATTTCAAATAATAAATCATATTTATTATTATATTTTCCCAAGTGGAAAGTATATTTTTAATTTATCTTGGCTTGAAACGAAAAAGAAATATTAACTAATAGATTGACGTATCAAAAACAAACCACTAATCATGTTTTCACAACTCGGACTCTAAAGCAATTTGAAGTAAAACGACATTCCTGACAACTTTTCAGTTTTGACCGAGACCCGAAAACAGTCAGAAAGTGACTGAAATGCCCTCACAAGATTTAGAAACGAGAAAATAATTAAATTATATTTAATTAACACTTTTTATTAAATAAAAATATTTATAAAAATTAGTCATCATTTTATTCGAAAACGTTTGTTGATAACGCGAATATACGGGTTAGAAATTTATTTTTATTTTTACTTTCGGACCAGATATAACCGGGTTTTCCAAATGAATAACAAATATTTTTATATAAATGTTATAAAAAAATTATGATAAGCTATATAACATAGAATACTCATTTTTATGAAAAATTATACGCCCGAACCCAAATCTATCAGTCCGCTATCTCACTTGCCGTCACGCGCCACCCCATCACCTCGTCAACACCACCGACGCCACCATAACATCACCACCATCATCATAGCCGCACCACCTATCCAACCCACCGCGACTCAGCAACCACAAGGGTGTGTCGGGTTGGTGGTAAGCACCAAAGGTGTGTTGGGTTGTGGGTTACAAGCCGCGGGGGCTTCAGGTTCAGTTGAAACGAAAGGGTGCGTTGGGTTTAGGTTGCACCACGAGTACGTTTGGTTGCGGACAACACTACGCAGGGTGCGTTTTGGTTTCGGGACAGCCGAAACGGGTGCATTTGGTTTTCATTCTAGCACCACGTGTGTGTTGGTTTGGCTGTGTAAACCAAATAGGGTGCGTTTGGTTAGTTTTCACAACGAGGGGTGCGTTTGGGTTAGTAAGAATATACAAAGGGGTGATTGGTTTGGCTGTCACGCACACCGAAGGGTGTGTTTTGGCTGTTATAGCAGACTAGGGGTGTTTGGTTTTGTAGAAAATGATTAGGGTGCGTTTGGTTGCTGTTAATACCAAAAAGGGTGCGTTTGTTTTGAGTAGAAACACATTAGGGTGCGTTTGGTTTATAAAGAAACTAATTAGGGTGCGTTTGGTTTAACAGAAATGCACAAGAGGTGCGTTTGGTTGGCAGTTTCATAACAAAGGGGGGGGAGGGTGTTTGATTGTTCTAAACTGCACACGGGTGCGTTTGGCTGTTAAACAGCCACTTAGGGTGTGTTTGGTTGTTATTAAAACCACATAAGGGGGTGTTTGGTTAGGCAGTTAACCAAATAGGGGTGTTTGGTTTGCTGGATAACACCGTAAGGGTGTGTTTGGGTGAGCAGGAAAACCGTAAGAGGTGCGTTTGGGTTTAGAGAAGACAACAAAGGATGCGTTTGGTTTAGCGAAACAACAAGGGTTCGTTTGGTTTATACACTTGACTAATAAATATAACACGAGACTTTATAAATTATAAATCGGAACTAAAATGGGTTAATGTTTAAGATAAATATGGTACAAATTAATTTGTTATAATTATAAATATATAATTTAAAACACGTAGATATTTTGCAACGGCGGTTTGTTTGAAAAGTGGAAAAGAAAACATTAGTGTTTTAAAAATATGGGGAAACGTTAAAAACCGGGAAGGTCATGACGAAATTTCTATATAACTTTTTTATATTTAGTAATTTCTACTAAAGCCTCTATTATTTTATAAACCGATAAAAGGGACCAAAGAATATTTTAAAGATATAATAATATGTATAATACTATAACGGGATTAACGAACAAAAACAATACTTTTACAATGAGATAACTATTTTAGACACTGACACGTCGAGGAAACGAAAACATAAATTTATACAATATTGATATTATATTTAATACATGTCAGCTAGAAAATAACATAACAAATGTGTAAAAGCTTTACAACTCGATTATTTAATTCATACTTAGACGTTGTCTACTTTTATGCAAGGACTTTTTGTTGATTAAATTGGTGTCGAATTAATTGGTTTCGATTATCTACTCACACTTTTTATATAATACTTGCAAAGCATTATATACGTCACATTAATTTTTGGATTGGTTGTCTTTGTTATATAATTCACGGTATGAGTTATATAAGGGTTCATTTTTCATATGTAATATATACAGAATATATTACATACTTTTCGTTCGCTTTTCAAAGTACTTATTTAACCAACCACCAAACTATTGCAACTTTAAATCTAAATTTTATCAACGTGACGCGTTGACGTAACCATTCATACGGGAAACCCAATACGTTATTCCTATGCTAGTGGGACATAGCCGATAAGTATATTTACAACTTCTTGACGAGCCCTTCGTCTTCTGTTCGTGTTGTGCATATTAGATGCTTATTTGTCAATCGTTCTTCATCATCGAGGTGAGTTTCATAACCTCGCTTTTCAATCTTCTGAATGTTTATAAACCCGCGAGGGGGATACATGCTTGTCTACAAACTCTTATACTTGGTTATCTTATAACAACGTGATTGTTTTAAAGGATATTGTGAGTTTATAGCCCGATATGTTTTTACTGTTTTAGCTATTTTTGGTGGAGAAACATGCTTGTTTGCAAATGCATTTACATGGTTGATTACAAATTGGTTTACATACTCATTTACATAGCTCGCTATGGGATACATTACTTGACTTCATTTTTTTGTCACAAATTTTAGTAAATAATGCAGTATTTTTTACTACTTTTGAAAATGATACGGAATAGCTTAAGTGGATTGAACTGTTGACAAAAAATGGTACTGCCCGGGTGTTCTTGAGGGGACACCAGTAACGGGAGAACATATTTTACTTTACTGCCGGGTGTTCTTGAGGGGACACGCGGTAACGGGAGTAATATTCTTCAAATCACTGCCCAGGGTTCTTGGAGGGGACACCAGTGATGGGTATATATATAAGTTTACGTCACAGCTTCATGAAACTGTAAATCGAACTTGGAGGGAAGCGCGAATTGATATGATATAGATCTATTCAGGGTGGTGATCTCCGTTCGAGGTGAAAAGCTATCAAGGGCAAACGATATGTTTAAATAATGTTTTTTCTACGCACTTTAAAAAATAGATCTATTCGGGATTTACAATCCCTGTTCGGGTGTATTAGCTATGCACTGGCAAACGAACGTTATAAGCATTGTCGATTACGATTAGTTATGCCTACATGGGGGGTGGCCCACAACACTACTATGAACTCTTAACTGTTTTTATTCTGCATCATGTTTCATGAGCTTATAGAAATCTAAACATTGAATTTATACTCACATGATATTTACTGTGCCTTGAATAAAGTGGCAATACATACTTGAAACATTTTGGGTGACATAAATAGGTCATGCGTTTCTTATAAATTTTTGGGAAAAGATTGGTACTTTTGGTACATTAAAATTGTCATGCTATCTTTATAAATCTTTGGATAAGATTGGTAATTTGGTACATTAAATATGACATCATTCATATAAATCTTAGGGAAAAGATCGGTACTTTGGGTGACATAACATTGGTCATGCATTCTTTATAAATCTTTGGATAAAGAATTAGTACTTTTGGTGATATTAAATTGGACATTCGCATTATTTATAAATCTTTGGTATAAGATAGGTAACTTTTGACATAAAATGTGTCCCGTGCATTCCTTTATAAACTTTTGGATTTTTAACATGGTACAGTTATGACACAGTGCACAAATACATACATTTGAAACTTACATTCATATTTAAACTAACCGAAGAACTCACCAACTTAAGTTGACCATTTTAAGCCATGTTATATCTTCAGGTGATATAGATACTTGGCTTACTTGAAAGTGCATTGTGAGTCTATCACATCAGTTTTTTCATGGTGATGCAAAAAATGTGGACAAATGTTTATGACCAATTTCAAGAAAGTCAACAAGATTACTTTTCAAACGACACACTTAGAGGTCGTTCTCTTGTATCTAGCGCTGTGTATTATGAAGTAACTCCCCCGGACACATCATTCTGCTGCGATCACGAATTTTAGAGGTGTTACATACATCGTCTATTTTCTTAACATATCAACGAATAAACGATCGTTTGTGTAATTCCTTCTGTAATGCTTTTCGCGAAACGATTACCATCAAACTATCTTTCTCTCTCTATTATTGCAATTTTTTTCTATTTTTTTTCGATTTTTTTGCTAACTATACTTCAAATCTCAGTGTAGTTTCATCATCTTCACAATCATAGTAATTCCGGATAATTCCTTCGGTAGTTTCTTCGCTCTTCGGATTCACCAATAATTGCGACGGTAGTAAAATCACATGAGCATTGACTACTAATATACATTCCCATTTGCAATGTGCAAATTTTCAACCGCACCAAAGATAGAAAATGTCACAATACTTGGGAAATACAAACTTTACACTTTAAGCCAACTAGCAACTGTAAATAAACTTTAACTAACAGGGTACGATAAGGTGTAAGAGTTGGTAAACGAAACAAATAGTTAGTGTAAGTTCCTAAATGATTGGCTTTATGGGTTATTCTAGTGGATCATCACTCTAAAGATGAGACTGAAAAAAGTTTAAATGGGAGGTTAACTAACCGGTGTAGTTAGTTAATAAACAACACGTATAGGCGATTTTGTTGTAATCCTAAATTTACCAATTTTTAAACAAAGGGGGTTTTATACTCTAATTAAATCCTAACGTGTTAACAGGTACATTTGGCAACTTATAGCTCCTTGGTGTGGCATGGTACAAAGGAAAACTACATTAAAGGGTAAATTTTTGTTTTGTTCAGGGAGATGTTTACATCTCAACTCCTCTATTCCAGGAAGTTCGTACACGACTATTTTTTTTGTCATCATCAAATAGGGGAAGATTGTTGGGAAATTTGATGAGACAAAATAAATAAAAGAATGAAACACAAGGGTCTAAGTCGGGTAGATGGAATTCTACAAAAGATGAAGATTCTGGAAGATCTCCTTAAGGAGATAAGATTAACAAAGATTTCCTAAATGTTTAAAAGATTAGTTTCTAATGATTTATCTTCCTTAGTAAGTCCATGGAATCTTTATGTTATAAAAGGAGGACCGCATGCGTGATTTCAAAGTAACATAAAAAAAACGTGAATATGTATCACCAAGGTAAAAATGTAGACGTCTAGTGTTTAATGTTTAGCCTCAAGGTCAAGGTAACTTGATCCTGTTACAATTGGATGGATAAAGCATGTTAAAACAATGTTCATACATGATCTCAATGGACGCTCCTTCGTCCATATGTATTCTTCGGACCAAGTACCCTTCCACTTCTGCTTCGACTATTATGGCCTCTTCTGAGAGATCTTGTGCCAACACAGGTGGGAACGTTATGGGAACATTCATACATTCTTCATCCGTCATCATAGATTTCCTCTTACTGTCTTTCGCTTAACCCCTCGCCATATTTATTATCTTACCTTTCTGAGGACCGCTTCCTTTCTGTCCCTCTTTTCCTATTTTCCTTACATCTTTTACTAGGTGGTTGAGCCGGCCGAATTCCATATCTCCAACTACTTTTTTAAATGAAAATAATCATTTGTACTTTGGCTTTCTCATTTTGGTAATCACAATACTTGTTCATGTTTTCTTTGCTGGGTGCTCCTACTAGCGGTGGTAGTTGCAGCAAATTCAACTGGTGTGTCCGTAGCAAGGATTTCTTTGGGGGTGCTTACTAATGAATCCAAGGTTAACACAGCTCTGTTGTCTCTGTATTGCTCTCTGGGATGGCGAAAGTCTTGGTGAGGGTGATGTTGTGCTATGTATGGTGCATGGTGCTCTTGCAGTTGAAAGGTCGGTATGTGATCTGGTCTGTGATGGGTGTTTCCAAATGGACCCCGCTGAGGACGATCATTCCGCTGTCCCCATTATGATGGTAACTCTTTTCGTTGAAATTCACCTTTAGGAAAATCGGTATTATGAAAAGCTGCTTCCAATCGGACATAGTCATCTACCCTTTTTAGCATCTCATCAGCGGTCTTAGGTATGCTATCTGAAAAACCCTTTGACAATTTTGGGCACTTATGTGAGCTCATAAAGGATGAGATCTGCATCAATTCTGGGACATTAGGAATGGCATTGGATTCACTTACCCATCTTTCTTTGAAATTAGGGTGGCTTTTATTTTCCCTCTGGATGATTTTCGAGATCTCCGTTGGGTCCTTAGCACAACCCCTAAGCATTCCGAACATATTTAGAAATTTCCCTTGGAGATCTCCATAATTGTCGATGTTGTTAGAAGGTAACTTATCGAACCATGCCCTTGCCTTGCCGTCTAGTGTTTGCTGGAATATTTGACACCAGACTGGCATGGGCCACTCTCCCTGATTTTTGATCCCGGTGAAGCGACTTATATGATCTTACGGGTCGTCGGTCCCATCATATATCTTGACATTTGTTGGCATCATGTGCCCCGGGGATGAAAATTCAATGATTCTTCTGGTAAAAGGGAACTTCAAGGCTTCCTTGAATGGCTTGATTAAGTCTTCGTCAGTCACCGTCGCTTTTCCTTTCTCTTTCTTCTTGTTGATTTCAATTATTTCATCGTCGGTATCTTGGATGTCATCGCTGAAGTTTAAAAGCATTGGATTGATAAGATCATGGTTGCTTTGCTCGTTTAAGAGCTCCTTGAGGGCCGACACATGCCCTTCGATGATACTTTGAGTTGTGGTATTGTTTTGGTTAGAGGTTCCTTCATTTAGTGGTGTAGATGGTTCAGGACCCGTCATTCTATAGCACTAGGCAGATTGAATGTCAGTCCTATGAATGGCGCCAATTTGTTGAGGTAAAGATCCGCAGGGTAGAAGGAGAGTCGCCCTTCCATTGATATTTGATCCTCAGCAAGCCTGAACAAAGAGCAGCACACGTTAGCCTCTCCCCGGGTGTTCATAGATGGCGCCAATTTGTTGAGGTAAAGAATGAGTATCTAATGTGGAAATAGTCGTTAGGCAGTATGATAAGTATAGTAAATGCGTATGGAAGTAGATAGATTTGCATTGAATGAGCTTGGGGTATTTATACTACCCCAAGTATTGTACCTGACAACCATAGAGGAATGGTCCGCCGAGCTAGGTGACTATAACATTGTTCAATCTTAGGGAACATCATCCCTAAATATCCGGATCGGCGGCGCACGCCTAGGTATTGCTATGGACCGATGGTTATCAAGGGTTACCTGGATAATAGTGTAGGTCCTTGGTATAGGATCTGACTAGCCTTTGTAAGACAATAGACAACTTGGATAAATCCAAATCAACTATATGAGAGACACTAACTATGAAAATCAAGTGTTAATGCGGAATCTTAACACAAGAGTAAAGAAGAAACAACAATACTAATTTACTATAAAGCTCTATGCTTCTATATATTTCTCAAATCGTTGTTGTTAACATTATGCCTTAGGGTTCCTCTTATACACCAAGGAAACCCTAATGGGCTTTACAACCGTGTGAAAGGATAACACATATCCTTTCCTAAGATATCTCCTAAGATATCTCTAAGATAACTATTACTATTCTGTTTCATAAACAGACTTAACTATAAACAGAATTAACTATGACCAGTACTAACTTTAGTACTGCTAAGACTACCAGTACTAACTTAGTACTACCAGACTTAACTTAGTACTGCCAGTATTAACTTAATACTAACAGACCTAACTATTACTACCAGACTTAACTGTTATACTACCAGTATTAAGTCTGTTACAATCTATTTTCCCAACAATCCTCCCCTAACTTGATCTTCACTTGTGAACTTCAAGTTCCTTCAAAACATTCTTGATCTTTAAATACTTTAAGCTTCCTGAGGATGTTGTAAATAGAAATCTTCAAGTTGTTCTTGATCTGCAACACTTCAAGTCTTCTCCTTGTATCTTTGCAGCAACTATTCTTCAAGGCTCTTCAGCAATCCATTATATCAGCAACATTGACAATTTTGTACATCAAATCATAGAGTTTCAGTCTATTCTCATCACTTCCAGGTGTGTTAACTCCTGTGAGAGGTGAATCATTGAAAATTTTAAATGGATTTGATGTCTCTTTACCAGTTAGCCATTAACTCTGGAGTAGTCAGTCCTTTGGCCACCAGAAAGGTGTATGTCCATGGTTAACTGAAAACCATTTCAACTCTCAGTACTTGAAACATTGGTGAGTTGAATACCATATGGTTTTTGGCAAACCATTACAGCCATCAACGGATTTGATATGCCTTTACCTGTAGCCGTTTGCTCAGGGCTAGTCAATCCTTTGGCACCTAGAAAAGGTAAATTCCATGGTGGATTGATAACCATGTCAACTCTTTGTACATGAAACTTGGTGAGTTGATATACCATCCACTTTTTGGTAAAGTGTCAACCATCTAATATGGATTTGCAATTTGTCTTTACCATAAGCCATAATCTTATGGACTAGTTATGGTTTTTCCACAGCCTTTACCACAAGCCATAAACTTGTGGGCTAGCCAACTCTTCACTTAGACAGATATGGTGAGTTGAAGTCGTCGAAAACCCTACAACTAATTTGCAAGTTGTCAACCATAGAACGATTTGAGAAGTTCTTTACCAAGAGTCTTTTGCTCCTAGGACTGCCAAGTTCTTTATGTTGATTAGACATGGTGAACTGATAACCATTTGTTGTGTTAGTGCATAGCACCTCCACCAAGTGTTATCCTTCTCATCTCTATCCTAGATTTTCAACTCTCCAGACTCCACTACTTCCTAATGCCAGCTTGCTTTTCCATCATTTTCAACATTCTATAGCAATCCTCATTCATCTTTCCATCCAAAAGCTTCATTTTCAGCATAGTGTTACATAAAACACTATCATGATTCGATTGCTAAATTAAACAGCTCAGCAGATAAAGGATATTTTCTTTCAGACAACATATAAACATCCATTGACTCTAAGTTCAAGCAATGTACTCTACAGGTATCATAATATCTCCAACTTATGATCTTTTGCTGTCCTAATTCACTCCATATAGAATCTGTACTAAGAGGTTCTTCAAACATAGTTCTTAAACATTTCCAAAATCCCTTCTCTAACTTATCCTCTGGTCCATCCATCCCATATCTATTCATTACAATCCTATATAACTCAGTAAGATCATCTCTAGATATAGACTTCAACATAACACCAAAATTAATATAGACTACATCAGTTCCATCTTCCCTAACTATTTGGTAATAGCTCTCCTTTTTCTTCCTCCTTGCTTAATAATCTTAATAGGGTATTTATACTAAGGAGTTTTTTCATAGCTATAGGAACATGATTAATTAGAGTTTTAGTACTTGTGACAGTCTCTTCTTGCTCACCAACTTCATCAGAATCTTCAGAGTCATTCAAATCAACACTTGTATGCAATCCTTTCCTTGCCATCTGTTTTCTTCTTTTTCCATACTTCTTGGTTGGCTCATCATCCTTTGCTTCATCATCTTTCAGTCTTTTAGAGTCTTTTGTCTGAAGCTCTTCAGCCCCCAAATCTTTTTCAACCCAGCTTTAGTGGCTTCAAAATTTAATGGTGCAAAGGACACCAACCCATGTTTTCACAAGCTTGTCAAAATTATGGGCTTCTTCTTTCTCCATACTTCTTCTTCTATTCTTTCTATTTTATTTTTTTTCCTTGACTTTTCTTCAAAACTTAAATTTTTCAGCTGAGGATAACTTCCATGTCCCCTTGATTCCCTTCAAGTAAATTCATCATATAAGTCTTCAGCTGTGATTGGGTCATGGGTTGTTTTCTTTTAGCTCTAGCACGTTCTTTCGCAAAAAAACTTCCTTTCTCTTTGATTTCACAAGATCAACCATTTCTTTGCAAAATCTTTCTCCTTGAAGTTCACTTCCTAGCATGCTTTTTGACAACTCTGCATTAGCTTCAATCTTTGCTCTAATTAAATCCCAATTTTCATTTGTATAATGCTGAGCTTTGAACTGAACTTGAGCTTTTCTTTTCTTTTGTTGCTCAGTTAACTCTTCTTCTTCTGCAATTCTTTGTGCTAGGAGAGAGTCCAAATGTACTTGTTTAGCCACCTCTTCTTTTTGCAAAGTATCCAACCTAATTGCTTCTGCAAGGCTAGCTTCCTCTTGTAGAATTTGTTCTTTTGACTTCTTTGGAGTTTCTTCACTGATCATAGGAGCTTTTCCTTCTCTTTGGCCTTTATGATCACCAACAGTACTAAGTTTAATACTGCCAGTATTAACTCCTTCAGCAGTACTAACTTGTTCAGCACTAGCAGTATTAACCTGTTCAGCACTAGCAGTATTAACCTGTTCAGCACCAGCATCAACTTCTTCTTGAAAATCCAAGCTCGAGACTACCTTCTTTCCTTTAGTCTCTTTTCTTCTCCTTAGTATCTCCTCCTTGTCAATAGACCTTTGACTTTAAAGGGGCAACCTTTGAAGATTTTTTGGCTGCCATCAATAGTATTTGGACTTATTTCCTTCCACTTGTTTCCTTCCCCTGAAGTAATTACATTTTGTTGTATGGGAGAGTAACCAATCCTTGTACTGAAGAATCTAGAGGATCATCTTGACTTTTCCTCCCCTGAACCTCAGGTTCTTCCTCTTCAGTGTCTGACAAAACTAACATTCCCTCCTCTTCCAGAAATCCCTTCCAACTTCTTCCCTTCTGACTAACTTCACTATGGCATTTCCCATGGTCAGCTTGGTTTGTTTGAGATCCGTTTCCAAGCTGTCAATTCGTGATATCAACTTAGGAACTTCATGAAGTAAATCATCCATAGGCATTTGACTTGGAGCCTGTTCTTGTGGGGTGAGAAAGTATGGTGGACCGAATAGCTCACAAATGTCTCATACTGGTGTAAGGTTCAATGTCAAGTATTGGTGGAGTTGTAGGAAATAGGTGGTGGTGAGATGTAATGGATAGGTGGTGGTGTAGGTGTAGGGATCGGTGGTGAGTGTAGGTGTATGGGATATGGTGGTGGTGTAATGTGTATGGATAGGTGGTGGTTAGAGTAGGGATAGGTGGTGGTGAAGGTGTATGGATATGTGGTGGTGTAGGGTAGGGATAACGGTGGTGGTGGTAAGGTGGAAACCTCTTAACACAAGAGTAAAAGAAGAAACATAATACAAATTACTATTAAGCTCTATCTTCTATTGATATTTCTCAAAAACGTTGTTTTTTCATAACATTGTGCCTTAGGTTCCTCTTTACACCAAAAGGAAAACCCTAATGGTCTTTACAACCATCAAAGGATAATACGTTATCCTTTCCTAAGATATCTCTAAGATAACTATACTATTCTATTTCATAAACAGACTTAACTATAAACAGAATTAACTATGACCAGTACTAACTTTAGTACTGCTAAGACTACCAGTACTAACTTAGTACTACCAGACTTAACTTAGTACTGTCAGTATTAACTTAATACTAACAGACCTAACTATTACTACCAGACTTAACTGTTATACTACCAGTATTAAGTCTGTTACAATCTATTTTCCCAACAAATAGGATGCATTGGTCTTTCCCGAGGTTCTGACATTGCTTATCCTTCTAGAATGTCACTTTGACACTGGGAGACCCTTGCCGATTGGTGTCAATGTGTTAGTTATGTTCAAGTAGATGGATCGCGCGGAATAGACCTAGCGGCCCTATACACGGACATGCACTAAAATGTGTAAGGGGTAAGCTAGAGTAGTTTGGCTTTGCAACATTGCGTCTTAATTAGCCTTTTATAAAAGAGAAAAAAGTTGTAATGTCTCAAAATAAAATTTTAAGCCCACATTTTATTCCACTTGAAAAAAGGTAAACACCAACTAACTTAATACCTA